>VYXB01006631.1:54739-72921 GCA_013397135.1 Pachyramphus minor
AGCCCTTCCCTGGGTCCTGTCCCTGCTCACAGGGAGCAGAGGTCGGAGCTGCCCCTCGGGAGGAGCTGCAGACCCTGAGGAGTCTCCTCTCAGTCTCCTCTCCAGCTGAACAAACCCAGTGCCCTCAGCTGCTCCTCCAGACCCTTCCCCATCCCCGTGTCCCTCCTTTGGACCCTCTCCAACAGCTTTACATCTTCCTGACATCGTGGTGCCCCAAACTTCCTATACAGGACCCAAAAATTCAATGCCACCTCTGCAGAAGGCAACTGCAGAAGTGTCACACATGTGAGGAGACCTGGTCTAGGTGGAAGGTGTCCCTGCCCACAGCAACTGGATGAGCTTTAAGGTCCCTCTCAACCCCAAACCATTCCAGCATTCCATGATTTCATGATTCCTCAGTTCAGGGGTTTCAGGTATATTTGCTCCAGTTCACATTTTTAATAAAACATGATCATCTTTGGCTCTGATTAGCATCCTCCATTTTCATTAGCATCCTTCATTTCAATCAGCATCCTTCATTTTAATCCTTTATGCTCCACTACCTGTTTCTGAGCCACAGGTAGGTTTGATCATCCCCCTTTTCCAAGGTGATAAACCCAAGATACACAAAGAAGGGGTTTAGTGCAAGGCACCAGAGTTCTATGTCACCCCAATTTAGAGAATATTTCCCCTCTGATGTTTGGGGAGAAACGTGGCAGGAAAAGGCAAAGAAATGCTCAATATTCAAGATTTTTCCTGGTGCAGAAAGGCCTCGAGGGCTTCAAAAAGCTCAGACTCTCTCAGAGGGGTTTAAATCATGCCCTTGACACAAAAGGGTTGTACCTGAGCCTACAGGTAAAGTCTGGCCTCTGGAAATGAGGGGTTACAGAGATCAGGGAGGGATTTAGGACATTTATTGCAGACCAATGCCCTGGGCCCTTTGAAGCTGATGAGCTGGTACTTGGTAGGTTATGGAGAAATAAAGGAAATAACCAATTCCCAGGTGGGATTTGGTCTCTGTGCACCCACACAGGTGAGTTCATGGGCACAGCACATCCCCAAGTGCTCCAAAGTAAAACTGGAGTGTCAAGGAGCTGCTGGTTATTGGCTTTTTGTGGACAATGTTCAACTCTTTGTGTGTAATTTAAATAAATAATAAAAGGGAAGCAAAAGAAGAGCAGGAACTCAGGAAACTCAATCACCTTGGGTGCAGAATCCAGCCAAAAACAGGCATTTTAATAAATGTAAAAGGGGAAAAATATCTCTTCCACCAGCAACTCAGAGACCACTGACATGGGCCTGGTTTCCATCAGCAGGACTAACCCTGAGCCAGGATCACCTCAGGCAAAAAAAAAACAGGAATAAGGAAAAAAACACTCCTGATGGGACTCAACATCCCCATGATCCCCAGTATCAGCCCAGGGGGAGCTGATCTGGCACGAGAGAAAAGAATGAGGAAGGAAAACCACGTGATTTCCTTCCTTGGGAAATGGGTTAATAACCACAGGTTATTAATAATAACCACAGGTTATTAATGGGTTATGAATGGGTTATTAACAGGGTAATGATTGTCCAACCTCCAGCTGTGGCCCAGGAATATTTAAAACACCAGCCCAAGGAGGAAGGAGCAGTAGAGACTGGAATTTAAAGATATCTGTCTCCTGGTCCTACACTGACCAGCCCCTCTGGCACATGAGCCATTTAAAATCTTGATTAGCAAAGGCAATTATCAGAAAATCCTAATTCTCTGCAGCAGCAGCAGCTCCACCAGCTCCACGTTGCCACAGTTTGGAGCTGAGATCCCATCAGGCTAAAGACTCCTTTGGGAAAATCAGGACAGAAATCTCCTGTTCCTTTACAAACCCACCCTCCTCCCCAAGGCCTCGGCCCACAGGTCCCCGAGACAACCTGGAAACACAACTCACGCCATCATGATGACACTGAAATCCAGCCAGTTCCAGGGATCCCGCAGGAAGGTGAATCCATCTATACAGAAACCTCTGGCAATGATTTTCACGAGTGATTCAAAGGTGTAAATCCCAGTGAACGTGTACCTGAGGGCAGGGAGAGACACGGGCTGAGAACTGCCAGGAAAGGGCACTTGGACCATGGAAAATGGGGATAACAAACCCTTCTGTGCCAAGAAAAGGGCTCTGAAGGGTGAGGTGCCCGTGCAAACAAACAGGGGGAGGAGCAGGGGAAGGAACTCAGCGTTCTGGGAGGTTCTTACAACACAAGAGTTGGTACTTACTCCACATTCTTGGACCATTCGGGCGGGTTACTAAAAGTCATGAATACACAGTTGGTCAAAATAGTGCACATAATGATCATGCTAAATACTGTGGGGCAAAGTCAAGGAGCAAAGGGACACGTGGTGGCTCTTTACATCCCCCTCTGGTCCCTAAAAATCACAGAGTGCACGAACATTCAACCATTTCCAGGCATAATAAGAGCTGAGATGCTTCCAGCACTCGTGGGAAACAAGACTAGTTATGTATTATATACTATATACTAAATATAATATATAATGCACAATCTAGAATATACATATTATATAATTATTATATATAATATTTATATATATAATTTCTCTACTATACAATATTTACTATTTTTATATTATATATATATATACCATGGATACACTATATATACTATTTATATACTATATATACCATGAACATACTATATATATACTATTTATATACTATATAATACATTTATAGTATAGAAATAGTATTTTATGTCGCTGTTCAATTTATTTTCTATTTTCCAGTATGTCTTGGTAATTAAAAATAAAATCCCATGCCTAAATGAAAAATGTCTCCCCAAATAATTCCAGTTGTTCGGTGACATGAAAATATCTTGTCTGCTCGTACAGCCCATGGGGAACCCACAGACACCAGGATTTAGCCTGGAGAAAACCACAGGATTCTTTCCAAAGCCGTCTGCTCCCTCTGTGTGTTTGGGGTCTGGTGCTGGTGATTGATCTGAGGAGGTTCCAGCACAATTCCCAATTGGAAGTGGATTTTAACCCCTGAATTGTTAGCACAGTGGTGAAATCCAGCTCAGATCCAAAGCTGTTTGACTTCCCAAATTATTTAAGGAGACTCCAAGTGATCTTAGATCAAGGCCCAAGAGCCTCCAGCAGCATCTTGGGCTCAGCCTGACAATCTGCATCCCTTGGCTGCATCCCAGCCATCCAGGGGGAGGAGAGGCCACGAGAACTCACACAGAGCCAAAGGAAACGTTCCCAAGTCCACTCTGAAAAGATGGAAAAGCTTTTTCTCCACCTGAGAAGCAGGAATGGAGGGCACAGGAGCCTCTAAACCAGCCAATGAACGTGTATCTGCTTTAGGGTCACTATCTAAAATAAATAAATAAACAGGGCAAAGCAGCTCAGTCAATATAGATGTTTTTTCCTCCTAATAACACCACCAGCTGATGCTTCCAAAGCCACTGGAGCTGCCTGAGCCCTGCAGAGGAACGTTTTGGAAAAGCTTTGCCATTAGAAGGATGTTTTAGAGATGCCAAAAGAGCAAGAAATCAGCCAGTGTCTCATTACAGACAAGGTGGCTCTGGCTCCTTTTCCAGATAATAATTCTATTTAATATTTAGTATTTCTTTAAATCCATTTCAGTTCCGTTTAACCATTTCAGCAGCTGTTAAAGCTCAGCTCCTCTTCACACGAAACACAACCTTAGATGATACCTGTTCCAAAACTCATCCACGTGTGTGGGATGGGAGAATGGACACAGGGAAAACAAAGGAGAAGTTTCCTTCATTGGATGTGGCTCAAGGACAATAACTTTTCATACAAAAAAAGTGGGGTTTTCCCATGTTCTGAGGCCAATCCACCTCCCTGGGTGCAGGACTGTCAGTCACAGATGGGAGCTGAGCAACAGACAATTTGGGAGGGAAGAGATTTGACAGGGAAGAGATTTTCAAGGAACACACAAAGGCAAAGAGAACTTGGTAATAAAAAGGATATGAATGTATCAAAATTTTAATAGCTATTCTTCTAAACAGATTAAAAGGACTTAAAATGTACAAGGCAGGTGTGGCACTAAATCGGAAGAGTGTTTTCCCTCTGTTTAGTACTACAAAGGTCTGCAGAGAAACAAAGAGAGAGAAAGAGAGAGAGAGAGTTAATGCAGGAAAATCAAAGCAGGAATTGTACTAAAAAAAAAAAAGGGACAGACAACTTCCATAGTAAAAAATAGCATTTTCTAGTTCTTTGTTTTGTTGGGTTTTTTTTAAAGAATAATCTCCTTTATGAAGCTCCCATTAGGGTGAGACATATGAGACCATCCTGGACATCCCTTCCAGCACATCCTGGATAATTCTACTCCAAACATTATTTCACCAGAGATTTCAGAGCAGAAGCCAAACCTCCCATCCCAGCCCACGTTTTCCTCACCCACAGCACTGTCACCCTTATCTAAGGGAGAAGAACTGAGGCCCAAAGTGCCTCAGGACCAGGATCCGGGAGCGGATCCGGCAGCTGAGCCCTCGCCACGACCACGAGCTCCAGCCCCTCTTCACAGCACAGCCTGGGCCTCCTTCCTAAGCAACAGCTCCCTCAAGGAATCCTGCTTGAGGAACAGGAGGAAAAGGTGGTGGCAGAGTCCCCCAGCCCAGCAGACACAGGGCATCCCTCCGTCCCAGAGCCCTGGGTCTCCCTGCCCTTAATTAATTAGAGACGATCTTGAGATTTGAGGCCCAATTCTTTACACAGAACCTGTGGAATGACTCATGTAAACTGCAGGCAGAAATCCCCAGCCTTACACCACAGATCCCTCAGCCCATCTCCCCACAGAGACCTGTGGGCGCTTCATTCCACACCCAAAGCACCCAGCACCCGACTCAGAGGGCAGGAAGCAATCTGTGTGCTCTGAGAAGCCAAAGCCCTTTCCCTGGCACCATTTGTCCCATTTTTATTCTCTCCAGGATGGCCCCAGACTCGTCTCCAGCCCCCCAGCTGGCACAGCCCCGAGTTCCTGGAGCCCAACCCAAGGGAATCCCCAGGGCTCCCTGCCAGCACCAGCTTCCCCAGGAGACTGGGGAAGCTCTTGGGAAATTTGTCATTTCCCTCCTCACAAGGGAAACAAAGTCTTTGAGCTTGTTTGGCTCAATTAGACCATTGAGCAGTAAATTATTTGCAAAGGAAATCAAAATCAGGTTGTGGTTCAGCACAGAGTGAGAAAGCTTCGTTAGCAGAGCCACTAATGCATCCCCACCAAAAGCACTTTAAAGACAACCCTGGACAGCTCTTCAATTGCAGCATCATGAATTAATGACCAGATTACCTTGGCATGGAACAACCTTCTAAAAGGCCCAAAGTTCTGCAAAACTGCCATTACAAAGTGCTCAAGGGACACCCAGGTCTAGGAACCAGCTCTCTTCCCTTCCCTGACACCACAAACTTTCCAGGACTTGCATCCCATTCCCTTTCAAATCTCTTTTTAAGCCTCTGGAGCAGGACACCCACCCCACTGGGATGTGTCCCTGGCACAGCACTGAGCTCCCAACTCTCCACATCTTTTCAGCAGTGAAAGCTCTGATGTGTCTGTGCTGAGCATTATGTGGGTCCAGGTGAGCTGGACAAAGACATGGGGACTCCACCACCTCCCTGGGCAGCCCCTTCCAAGGCCTGACCACCCTTTCCAGGAAGAAATCCCACTGCCTACCAAACATTCTGCTTGCCCTCTTGGTCCCTCACCCGTTCCATGACTGCACCTAAGGCAGCTCCTTGTTTTCTCTCCAGGCTCTGCACAACATTTCTCCTTTTAGACCATAAAACTTGTTGAATTATTCCTGCGTGTAAAGCCCATCACCCCCAAGCCTTTCAGCACAACCCTTACACCAATAAAGTGCCCCAATTCCAGTCTGCTCATCGATTCTGACGGTTCCGAGATCCACCATTCCCCTGTGTATCCCATAAAATCCTGGGTAAACCTCTGATTGGTCTCATCAGTAGAAAGAAAAGCCCAAAAGCCAAGAAGTTTTTGGCAATTTAAACCCTCTCTTAGCTTCTCTTTCTGCTGCTGACATATTAAAACTCCATTTTGAAATGGCTGCGAGCTCTTAAAACATTTGCTGGGTCCGGGCCAAGAACATCCTTAAGAGCTTTTAAGATGTGCTGAGGCAAAGCTCAGGACTCAGAGGAAGGTGATGCCTGGAATAAGGCATTTTGCACTCGGTTTAAGAGATGGTTGTGTCTGGTTGAACCTCCCAAAGTCTCAGTTTGCTGTTAGAGCTGTGAAAAATCTCCGTCCGCTTTAGTTTCCTTAAAGCCACGTGTTAACAAATCCCTGGAAATAGGGCTCATAAAAAGAAGGAGGATCCCAGAAGACAAATTTTCTAAATTGATCTGCAAGATGGTGACTGTGTTGGAGAGCAGGACAGAACTGATGGAGGGATGGCAAGAATCATTCCAGCTCTGAGAAGATCTGAAAGGCTTCTGCTTCCTGCAGGTTTAACATCGAGCGGTTCTGCGATGGTTGAAGAGTGAGGAGGAGTGGGCAGGAGATTTCAGAAGAAAACAGCTTCAGGAACAGCCTCGGAACATATGGAACCACATTCCTGCAGCAGTGACACCATGAGGGCCTGACACTCAAGGCTGAGCAAGAGGGAGAGCGACGACTTCCTGGTGACACCCCGAGCAAGTCACTGCTGGGAAATCAATGTACAGGGAATTCGGGCACCCTGGGGGCTGAGGAGTTACAGACAGAGTTAGAGCTGCCCTGGGGAGAAGGACCTGGGAGAGGCTGGATGTGCCCAGCCCAGAAACCCCCGTGCTGGGCTCTTCCCCAGCAGGGCAGGGGGGGTTCTGCCCCTCTGCCCCCTCAGGTGAGACCCCCCTGCAGAGCTGCTCCAGCCCTGGGGAACAGCACAGGGAGGATCTGGAGCTGCTGGACCCAGTGGAGGCACCAGGGTGATCAGGGGGATGGAGCAACTCTGCCCTGAGGAAAGGATGGAGAATTGGGATTGTTCAGCCTGGAGAAGGGAAGGCTCTGGGGTGACCTCATTGTGCGCTTCCAGAACTTGAAGGGAACCTGCAGGAAAGATGGAGAGAGACTATTTCCAAGGGCCTGGAGTGCCAGGACAACGGGGAATGGCTTCAAACTGCCAGGGGACAGGGTTAGATGGGATATTGGGAAGGAATTCCTCCCTGGGAGGGTGGGGAGGCCCTGGCACAGGTTGCCCAGAGAAGCTGTGGCTGCCCCACCCCTGGAAGTGTCCAAGGCCAGGTTGGAGCAACCTGGGATAGTGGAAGGTGTCCCTGCCCATGGCAGGGGGTGGGAATGAGATGATCTTTAAGGTCCCTCCCAACCCAAATAATTCCATGTTTCTGTGATATACAGAATTAAATAGCAATACAAAATATTTCTCAAGTCTGTTTTGTCTCACAGAGTTGTACTTTCTAATACTCCATTATTTAATATTTATTTTCCCCTTCCCCCTCAAATGACAGATCTGGAAAGCAGGGGCTGGGGCTGCTCACGCAGGGAGTTCTCCTGAATTTTGTTGGCCCATGGGAACAAGTTCACAGGGAAGTGCCAGCTTTTGGGGGTTTTTAACTGAAATGTTTTGAGTTTGCACAACAAAACATTATGGCCAATATTGCTTCAGCATTGGAAGACCTGGAAAAGGCAACAAGACTCTGGAAACAAGGACAAAAGGCTGATTCCTTGAGATGGTTCTGACTGGAATGCAAAGCCCTGAGCGGTGCCGTGACCCGGCAGAGCCACCCCCTGTCCCCACTCCTGCAGCTGGGCCCTCACATCCCTGTGACTGTCCCAGGCCCACAGAGCCAAGGTGACATTCTGGACCCGAGGGCCCATTTCCAAACTGGGCATGTGACTTGGGGAAGCTGCAAGTCACTCCATTGGCACAAAACCTGGAGAGATCCTCAGGTGCTCATCTGCCAGCAGTGGGTGACCTCAGACGTCCCACTCCAGCCTCAGATGCTCAAGGATGTGTGGACAGCTTCCTTTTCCCATTGGGATCCACCCACCTAAGCCTATCCACAGTTTCAACTCCCAGAATATTCAAGGACCCTTATAAATGGAGCCAACTGCAGGAGCAGGAGCACCTTCACCCCGTCCTGTAGCAAGGATGAGATTCCTACCCAGGGAAGGTGCTTGAGGAAAACAAGCCCAGCCTGGGAGAAGTCTGGACGTGGCACTCAGTGCTCTGGGCTGGGTGACAAGATGGGGATGGGTCACAGGTTGGACTCGATGGTCCTGAAGGGCTTTTCCAACCTCAAGGATCCCGGGATTCCATGACTCCCATTTTGCAAAACGCAGCACCTTGGTCAAAACCATCACTGGGCTCCAGACCCTGGACTTGTGACTCCCTGTTTCCAGGTCACTCTGTTTCTCCTTTGAATATCAGTTAACAGGCCACTGGAAGTTCAGCTGCTCCGTTAAAATGCAGTTCCAGTTTCCTTAGGGAAACCAAGATCACCGTGTCCTCCCGCAAGGAAAAGCAAGCAGCTGATTCGTCCCTGTGCACGCTGCAGAAGCAAAGACCTGTGATGCAAAGCCTTCTGGAGGGGGGGCAGGGGAAAATCTTGGAAAACTTCCCATGATTCAAGCAGATTCCTGATGATTCAGAGAAGGGCCTTTTTTAATGGCCTTAAAAAAAAAAAACCAGCCTGGTGGGAAGTCACTGACTATGGGAGGCAGCAGGAAGGACACACCTAAGGAACGGCCACAGTGGGATGGATGGAAAGGAACAGAGCAGGAATCCAGTGTTTGTGGGAAGAGCCAGGCCCTGCTCCCAGCATGGCACACACAGGGCTGGCAGGGCTGGGTGGGTTTGCCTCCCATCTCCAGAACATTCCCTCCATCTCCACACCACGAGCAGGCAACGACTCCTGGAGGAACCTGTGGCGTTTCTGGAGGTGGGGCAGATGCTTTCTGGGATGGGAGTGTGGCTTATTTTTTTCTCTAGAAATGAAAGGTTTATTATTAGCTTTGTGCTGGGAGGCAAACCTGGAGCTGGATAGAACATGAGGGGTAGAGGGGTTTCCCTCTGCCTCCTGCTCCTGGTGGGACATGGAGAACCACGGAGCCTCTGCCCGACGCTGCGGGGCACGGCCATGTCCCCTCAGCACCACTGACCTACTGCAGCTAGGAAAGGGTTCAACAGCCCAACTCTCTCACTGACACCATCCCTTCAACTACACAGACACAAAGAGGCTCCCAAACCCCTCCTGATGGGATCACAGTGACATTTGTAACACCTCAGTGGTGGGATGAGCCAAGAGAGACCCTCAGGACTGTGAGGGAGGGGAGGCCCTGGCACAGGGTGCCCAGAGAAGCTGTGGTTGCCCCATCCCTGGGAGTGTCCAAGGCCAGGTTGGAGCAGCCTGGAATAGTGGAAGATGTCCCTGCCCATGGCAAGGGGTGGGACTGGATGAGCTTTAAGGTCCCTTACAGCCCAAACCATTTTGAGGGAAAAGAAAAGCTGCTTATCAAGAACCAGGGAATACCAGACTGGTTTAATAAAATACTTGGTTGAAAAAGAAAAAATATTCCTGAGGACAACTAAGGTGCCTTTTTCCCCCAGGAGCTCCTGGTAATGCACCTCCTGAAGCAGCACATCACCTGGACCCCAGGATCCAACACACACACATCACTGAATTCCAAACCCTGTGCTGAGCCAGTTCCTGCTCCCAGCACCCCAACACAATTCACCACCACAAATGCAGGGAAGAACAGCCAGTTACACCCAAATTCAGCTGATCCCTTGGGAATGATGCCCTGCCAGTCTCAGAGCCCCTTCCCAGCATGGCACAATCTTCTGTCCCAACACAAACTCATCACACATTTGTCACCCAGGACAGGGATTTCACACACAGCCAACAGTCCCCAGTCACATCACAGCTCCTGTCACCCAGGGCCCAGACCTGCAGCTCCTCCTGTGACAGCTGAGCCTCAGTTAGGGATGGCAACTACCTCAGTTTGCTCCAATTAAAGTTGTATCTAGGAAAGTAACGGAATTAAACAGTCAAGAACCTCAGTTTTGGCCTTCTGAGAAAATCTGTGACCGTGCTGCTCCCTATTCCACGAGCAGTAGATCCCTCCCCTCCATCTCCAGCAGTTTCCCAACTCACTACTCCCCACAAATGCCTCCTGCCACAGCACCTTGACTCCAAATATTTCAAGAGTAACATTTCTCAAGATGAAAACCAGTTAATTAGTTTCTCTCACTCCTCTCCTGCCACGATTCTGTGTCCCACTGCTTCGTAACCACCTCGTTCAGACAGAGCTCTGTGGAAGTGATGAAATACACACTCAGACCACCACTGTTGCCCCCCAGTTCCACTCTCCTTATTGCATCAATGCCTAAAATTGGCACATTAGCACTACTTGATCTATTTTTACTTTCCACACCTCGTTCTCTTAACTCCATCCTTTAAAGACCAGTCTTTAAATTAAACCAAATCACATAATATCAATTAAGCATCATAAAAAAACCCACATAACAAACCAAACCAGCCCCATCCAAGACTCCATTCTTGGTCTTCTGCTCCAACCATACCCAAACCTGTCATTTCCCGAGGTGGGAGGGAAAAGAAAAGCTGCTTTAGCGGCTCCTTTCTCGCCAGACTCACTTTCTGGGTCATGTAATAAGGGTCAAAGTCCTCCAGTGGCACAGCAACCAGCCCTTTCGGGATGTCCCCGTAGATGAAAGGCAAATTCTTCCCCGCCTCAAGGTCACTGTTTGGTTTGGGTTTGCTGTCCTCGTCGTCATCGCGGTGGCTGCTGTCCTGCTTCGAGCGCTGCTTCTTCTTCAGCTCAGCGATGTGTTTCTCGATGTTGGCCAGAGACTCCGGAGTGAAGGGCTTGAAACTCTCGGGGCCTGGTGGTGCGAGCAGCCGCGCTGCCATCTTTTCATCCTGCAGCAGCTTCTTTAGCGATGTTGCACCCCGGGCAGGTCAGCTCTGGAGAGGGGAGGAGGAAACACAGGGAGAACATCAGAACAGGCACAGACAGACAGACAGACAGACAGACAGACAGAGCCACGGGGAGTCCGGCCTTCAAATCCCCTCGGGATCACAGAATACGCTGAGGGACCCACAAGGATCGTCCAGTCCAACTCCCAGCCCCGCACAGGACACCCCAACAATCCCACCCTGTCCCTGAGTCCTGCACAGAACCCTCTCCAGGAGTCCCACCTTGTCCCTGGGAGTATCATCCAAATGTTTCAGTCCCAAAACAAGCTCCACCAAGGCTGGACACAGGTGAACCTGCCCATTCCTCACCTATGACAGAAGCACCACACATGGCTCTCCCACAGGTGACCACCCCAATTTTGGGTCCTCCTGAACACAAACTTTTCTACAGAAACCATTCTGAAAGGCAACTCCGTCACCAAACCCACTGTTTTCCTGCAAAAATGGATCTACCAGTCACTGCTCTCAGGCAAATGGATTATTAGGCAAAATTCCCAGCCAGCTGGGGTTGGACAAGGTCTAACCTGGCCTGGGCAGGGCTGGGCACCAGCACATTCCTCACTCTGCTAACGGGGTGTTCAGAAAGCTCCCCCCGGTACCCACAGGAGGAACTCGGTGCCAACGGGAGCAGAGCACACTGAGCATTCCCAAAAAAATGCTCCCTGGCACAGGTTGCCCAGAGGAGCTGTGGCTGCCCCATCCCTGGAAGTGTCCAAGGCCAGGTTGGAGCAGCCTGGGCCAGTGGAAGGTGTCCCTGCCCATGGCAGGGGGTGGAATTTACAATCTTTAAGGTCCCTCCCAGCCGAAACCATTCCATGACTCTCTCAATTATCAGGGCAATGATTCATTTCATATGAAACAATTTTAAAATACTCTGATCAAGCACAACAGTCATTTCTGAAAGTTAAATTTCTCTGACATGTGGGTTACACACAGGGTCTTCTTTGCATCAGATGCAACACAAATGATAAAAGGGAGGGGAGGAGGTGCAGAGCAGGGGTGAGGACGAGCTCGCAGAGCTTCCACCCTGCCGAGGAGCCCAGACCCTGCCTGGGTTTGCCCCATCCCTGCAGGAGCCCCTCGTGCTCCTCCACCCACTCCCCCAAAAAGCAGAGCTGTGAGGAAGTTGGTTCCTCGGATTCCAGCCGCCCACAGACCCTCTGCAGCTCTGCTCCTCGTGCCAAGCTCTCGCTCCAGAACCAGCAGCAGGAATATCCTGCATTTCTGAGCTGCTGGTCCCTCCTCAGGCTGTTCTCACTCCGGGAGGAGGCCAAGGGAGGAGAGGGATGACAGAAACCCTGCACTGATGCAACAGCACTGCAGTGCTGCAGGCTGGAAGAGAACCCAGCCCCGCCACGGCGCTCAGGGAGGGACCCAGACACCAGATCCAAGAGGAAAGGCAGGAGAACCACGAGGACACGGCACGGAACGAATCCAAACCTTACGTGGGATGAGGTCCCTCAAGTGAGGGGAAAAAAAATCACCCCAAAGGTCAGAGCTTTTTAAGGCAACACAGGCACAGCATCCAAACAAATATTAAAGATCTGGAGTCTCTGGAAGAATGACTTTCAAATTCCTTGCAAACCACGACCATGGGGCTGAATGGTTAAAATTCAGCTGTTTCAGCACAAGGTCGGGCACCTGGCCCAGCCCCCCTTTCCCACAGCATTTCCACAAGCTGGAATATCCAAAGCATCCTGCTGAGGGATCTCAGGGTATTCCCTGCAACTGCTCCACTCCAGCTCTGCCACAGCCATTTCCACCCTCCCAGGGCTCCCATCCACATGTGTGGACATTAAATGCTGTTCCCAGCTCAGGTTTTATTTGGAGATCCGAAAAACCTGATGTGTAGATCCCACTCCTTATGTAATCCCAGAGCATGGCCAGGCTGGGATTCTCTTCCCACAAACCTCACCAGGTATTTCTAAAGCAATAACAGTAAAGACTCCAAAAAAAGATGGCAAAAGGAGAGAGAAAAAACAGTATCTTGGTCACATTATCTCTGAGAAATCACCCAGTGGCCTGTTGATATTAAGGAAAATTAATTTATTCTATTCTTGCAGCATTTGCATGCATTTAATTACCAAATTTCCCACATACTGTGAAACTATAGAGCAGCATTGGGGATGTGGTCTAATTGAATGGCACAGATAAATATGTAAGGCCTGAATTTAGAAACCAAAGTAGCTCAGGGACACAGCAGAAAAAAAAGGGGAAAAAAATGAAGGCACAGAGGAATTTGTGCACAATTACACAACCCACAACTGGAGGCACCGACTCAACTTTCCATTAAAAGGAAAAGAACAAAACCAACAAACCAACACCCCAATCTGGCTCCCAGCTGCACGTGGCAGCAGTTTCTCTGTGTTTTGGCATTTTGGAATTACTTAGAGGGCTGTTGCTTCTTTAATATCAACACACCACAGTGACCTGAGGGTTTTCACTCCTCAGGAAGTTCTTGCCTGTCCTGACTTTGTTTGTTTTGCCACTAAATAATCCCACATTGAGAGAATGGACAGAATTAACTGTGTGGCTCATCCTCATCAATGAAGTCACTTCCACGCCCGCTCTGGCCCACGTGGCCTGAGCTGTCCTTCCTGGCAAAACTTCTGGAGGCCAAAAAAACCTTGTCCACCTTATTTTCCAAGCAAGAATGGTCCTGCTGGGACAGCAGTAATTGGAAGGGATAAATACCAGGATTCCTTTTGGCCCTTTGGGGTTCTTCAACCTCCAACAAGAGAAACGTTCTGAAAATTGCGACACAGCCTCGGCCTCCAGGTGAGGGCAGGAGGAGGGTGGGTGGGTTATGGATCCACGGATAATGCTTTGGGAATGACAGGGATTTATCCTGGGCCCTTGGAGCTGGGTGCACACAACTCCCCAGGCCCAGACTGTGTATTTACACCCACATTTTTCAAGTCTCAGCGATTTCCCACCAGAAACCACTGCACGGAGGGGCCCAGTTGCTAAGACTTAATTATTTTTTCTAAATGTTCCCAGCAGTCCATTTACTGGTACATTATGAAATATTCCGATAAATTATTCAAGCTGATTGTCAAAATAAATTAAAAAACACTTTAGAGGCAATTTCCTTGCTTTAACACATTTCTTCCTTTATTAATTACCAAGATTCAGCCGCTCACAGGGTGACTTTGAGCGAGACAGGGACACCTTCTATGTGAATTTTTATATAACCCACACGGGCACACGTGGCTCTGATTCCAACATGAGGGTCAGGGCAGGAAGGAAAACACAATGTAGATGAACATCCCCCTGAAATTCTGCTGCAGGAGACCCTAAAAACCTTCAGGTCAACCCAAAATATCCCTGCATGGGAACATCCATGGTTGGAAGAGGCTGATCCCCATCTGCAGAGAATCCTGTGCCCAGACCAGGCCAATTTTATCAATGAAAGGTTCAGTGATGCAACAGGCTGGGAAGAAGGAGGGACTTTTCCCTTAGGGAAGCTCTCATGTCATATTTGTTGCTGGAAAGTGGAAGGAAGAGGAAATACCTTAAAGCCCATCTTGTTCCACCCCCTGCCATGGGCAGGGACACCTTCCACCAGCCCAGGATGCTCCAAGTCCTGTCCAACCTGGCCTTGAAAACTTGAGCACACAGAAGACACATTAATATTTAATGAGGCTTTCATACAAACTTGAGAAACGAAAGACCTCAGACTGCAGGGCCCTCGATCCACCCCAAAACTCAAACCAGTTAAGCCCAGTTCACCCATTAATCCCCAGTCCCCTGTGCTGCTGTTTCTCAAAGTTGAACTCGTGTTTACCACCAACCTCACACAGAACTTGGGGATTCACAGACTAAGCAACCCCAACTACTTCAGCTTCCCCCTTTTAAAGCCCAGCCTCTGAACAAAGAAGCCATTAAAACATCTCTTGTGTAAGAGTTCAGCCATTAACCCAGATTTAATTCCTTGCTCTGTTCATTCAGCCCCATCCGTGACCCATAAAACAGGAGCCAGGGAACGGTTATTTCACACCAGCATTTGGGGGGAACCCATTTCCTCTTGTGCAGCACTCAGATGGTTCCAGTACAAATGAGGTAAATATGAAAGGGGGGAGGACAAATAACCCTCTTCTAAGTGCTCTGCTCTCACACAACACGGATCTTGGAATACAACCCAGCTTTCCCTATGGAGAGACGGTGTCTTCTCCCTTCCTTATCACCCCTGCAAATCTCAGTTGGTCACACAACCAACTCCCTCCCCCATGTCAGTCTTCCTGGTTGTCTTGACATCACCATCCTGTGGTTGGTCTCACCTAACAGCCAAGGAAAAGTTCACCTCCCACTGGAATCACCACTGGAATGGCCACATCTGCATTTCCAGAGCTCTCTTCCACCTGGATGCCACAGATCTCACACCAAGGAGCAGCTGAGGGAGCTGGGGGGGCTCAGCCCAGAGGAAAGGAGGCTCAGGGGGGACCTTCTCACTCTCTCCAGCTCCCTGCTCCCTCCTCCAGCAACCAAGGGTTTATTTCTATAACTTGAAAGCCACTCCCTGGACAGTTCACTGCGTGTTGTAACATCATTCAACAACAAAAAAAACACTCCTCCCCAAATCAGCTCTCAGCAGATTTCACTCTAAACTGCTCACACCTTCCTGCTGGGGAAGGAGCACTACAAGAAGCATGGAATGGCACTTTCAGGGTTCAGGTACCAAAATTTTTGCATTTTGAAATGTTTCTGTTCAGAAAGAAGCCATGTCACAGCTTTGCTACAGCCCAGGCCCTGCTGGATGCCCCTTCTCCTTAAAATATCCTGTCTGCTGGAATGCTCCACAGGCAGGAATAACAGCTACAGGACAAGGCCGAGGGGAGGGAAGGCAGAAGTTGCTCTAACTTTGGAAAAGCATTTAAAGGCAGAATCCCAGGATCACTCAGGTTGGAAAAACTCTCCAAGAGCATCGAGTCCAACCTGTGCCCAATCTGCACCTTGTCCCCCAGCCCAGAGCACTGAGTGCCACTTCCAGTCATTCCTTGGACACCTCCAGGGATGGGGACTCCACCACCTCCCTGGGCAGCCCCTTCCAGTGCCTGACCACCATTTCCATGAGAAAATTCCTCCTGGAAAGAAGACAATTTTGCCTAAGCCCAAAGAGCATGTGAAGTGTTAAAAGCCAGCCTGGAACCCGAGCTCACACCAGGGAGGGTTTGTAACACACTCCTGCAGCAGGAAGCCACTTCTTCCCTGCTCATGTTCTCCAGCTCAGCCCCTGTCTGCTCTGCACACAAGTGGGATAATGGGGGCACAGTCTGAGAGTTCAGTTATTCCTGAACCCCACGAGATTCCAGCCAGTGGCCAGCGATGACCAGCTGCCCAACCCATGGCCACCAACACCAGCCTTCACTCACGCTTCCCCTCTGTGGTTCCCCAAATGATTTACCCCCCCGTGCTCGCTCCCAACTCCCTTGTTTCTCTGCTTTACTGCTTCTCCCTCACCCAGCCCACTGCTCTGAGCTCAACAATCAATTATTGATCCTGGTGTATTTGCCCATGTCAATGGAGTCGCAGCCACTTCGGGGGAAGGCGATCGATAGGGAATGGGAACCATGTCGTGGCAGGAGCCCAAGGGACCCACACAACCTTAGGGCCCCCCAGCCAGTGAAAACCAGCACCTCCCAGTCGAGGTGGAAACCTGGATCGGGCCGTTTTAGTGAAAACCACACTCAGGCAGAGCCACCACCGAGTGCAGACACAGCAGCAAACGGGGGGAGGCGACGCCGTGATTTGGGTTTTGAAGCTGCTTCATTTCCACTCAGTGCTGACTTTGTTTCTGCTTTATTTAACAGGGGGAAGGCCCGGCCCTGCTCCATTTCCTGCAGCACACGAGCGCTCGCCCTCCTGCCTGTTAGAAACCTCCTTCCCCCAGCATCCACAGGATCACACTTGCTCCCTTGAGCACTACAGCATCTATACCACCAGCTACATCCAAGCCATATGTACGAGCTTATATAACTGGTTAAATTGCCTGTGGTGGGCCCAGGTCCTTCCCCCACGGTGAACGACACCGTGGAAGTGCCGAAATGCGTAAAAATGATCTGGTGGTCCTTTGGTCACGCTGTTAATTTTACAGAAAACCCACCGAGGTGAAGAACAGGGACTTTCTAGACACGCAGAGGATGGAAAACCCGAGCAGCTGAGCTTGGGGAGGCCTTAGGATGGACCCATCTGGAAAACATCCGGACAGAGAGCAGCCGGGGGCTCGTTCCTCCAAAAGGCACCGGCTCCCCTCGCCGGGGGAGATGCCCAACAGCTTCACCAACTTTACATAACAGCACCTGCCCCCCAGGAACGGCGATATCGTGGGACGGTGATGGGTCCCGGCTGCGGGCCGGGAGCGGCCCCGGGAGGAACCGGGAGGAGCAGGGAAGGGCCGGGAAGCGCCGGGAGGAGCCGGGAAGGGCCGGGAGGAGCTGTCCGTTTCAGCACCGGCCCCGCCGGAGCCGCGGAAGGTCCCCTCGGCCCCTCCAGCCTCCCCCAGCCCTTCCGCCCGGGGCCCCTCTGGAGGAACCGGTCCCCAGCGCTTCCATCACCCACACAGGGAAACAGGGCCATTCCCGGGCCCCATCCCTCCAGGGTTTCCAGGGAAAACCACCACTGCCACTCTTTTCCCCCGACTTCATCCCGAGAGACACCGGCAGGACGAGACGGGGACCCCCCGCCCGTTCCCCGCAATTGGAGCTGCCCGGTGTGAACCGAGGACGTCCCGGTCACGGCTCCCGGTGCGGCTGGAATGCTGCAATGTTCCCGGAGCGGGTGGACGCGGATACACAGAGCACAACCAGAACCAGCGCCCTAAAACCCGCCCCACCCGTGCGGGCCCCTTGCGGGGGGAGGCTCCCGCAGACCCCCGCGACACGGCACGGGGGGGAGGGGGGGACACAAGGATGAGCCTCCCACGCCTGGGATCACCCTCCAAAATTCAGCTCGGGGCCCGAGGGGCGGAATCCATCTGCTGGCTCTCGCGCACACACTCCCCTTCCCAGAGTTTCCGACTTCACCCCGGCTCATCCGCAGCCGCTGCCGTGGAGCATCTCCCGGCGTCCCCACCCCCACATCAGCTGGGCATCGCTTGCACCAGAACGCAGGGGGAGGGGAGGAAGACACCCAGATTTTTAACAGGGAAAAAAACCCCAAACTCTGTGAACGTGCAATTCCCTCCCGGCAGGAAAGGAAAAAAATAATATAAACCAAGCCTGCCCTCGCCAAGCCC
>VYXB01006631.1:73979-97512 GCA_013397135.1 Pachyramphus minor
GCACCGGGCCTTCAGCAGCGCCTTCATCATCTTCATCGGCACCGGGCCTTCAGCAGCGTCTTCATCATCTTCATCGGCACCGGGCCTTCAGCAGCGCCTTCATCATCTTCATCATCTTCATCGGCACTGGGCCTTCAGCAGCGTCTTCATCATCTTCATCATCTTCACCGGCACCGGGCCTTCAGCATCTTCATCATCTCCACTGGCACCGGGCCTTCAGCATCTTCAGCATCTTCATCGGCACCGGGCCTTCAGCAGCACCTTCATCTTCATCGGCACCGGGCCTGGGCCTTCAGCAGCCTCTTCATCATCATCATCATCTTCATTGGCACCATGGCTGGGCCTGGGCCTTCATCAGCATCTTCAGCAGCAGCATCACCAGGCCTGGTTCTTTATCAGCATCATTTTCATCATCAGCATCACTGGGCCTGGTCCTTCATCAGCATCATCTTCATCATCAGCATCACTGGGCCTGGTCCTTCATCAGCATCATCTTCATCATCAGCATCACTGGGCCTGGTCCTTCATCAGCATCTTCATCATCGTCATCTTCAGCATTGTCACTGGGCCTGGTCCTTCATCAGCACACAGATGCTGAGAAAAAGAAAAAAAAAAACAATTAAAAATGTTTAATAAGGATCCTGGCTTCTCCTTGTTTCATCCTGACAGCCCCCACCTCTCCTTCCCCTTCAGTGCAGCCACCTCTGCTAACACGTTACACCTGTGCCTAAACTCTGCATTTTCTACTCTCCCTCCAACCTCACTCACCCCTGTAAAACAGAGGAGTTTCATCAGGAATGATTTCCAGGGAAACTCCCTCAGGACACCAAGAACAGGTCCTGCTTCCTTGGCCACTTTAAACTTTTCCCTGATTCCCTGCAGCACAGCAGCAAGAAATTACACCCTGATATAAAACCAGATTATAATAAAATAATCCATTACTGCCTCTATTTTGTGCTTCACACATACAACCCAGAGCAATTAACTCGATGATCCTGGAGGTCTTTTCCCACCTAAATGATTCTGTGATTCCCGTTGTTCAATCTGTTTGTAGTTGCCACGAGGTGGAGGCATGAAGACAGAACAGAACTCGTTAATGAAGCACCTAATTACTCCTGGGTTTAATTTGCTTCACCGCCACCAGAGGGAGGAGGGGACGCACCGGAGGCACTCCCAGGAAAACAAAACTCCAACGCAATTCCCAGCAGAACTGCCCTAAGGTTATTAGGGAGTGCTCATCCCGAGGGTTTTAGGGGCCTTGAGTTCTCCTGTCACCTGGAGCAGGGCAGTCCCCTGTTAGTGGCTCATCCACACTGCCAAGTCCTTTGGAAAGCTCTGGTGACCCCAAAGTTGACAAAGTTTTCTGGAGCAGCCAGTGTCGACTCAACTTTAAGTCAATAAACCCCAAACTCCACACGCTGCATACAGCAGCTACTGAATTAATCAATTGTGTTATCTCTGCCCATCACTCCCATCAAAGATCTGGCAGATCACCCCAAACAGCAGCTCCCAGAGCCCACTCCTGCATACCAGAGAATTTAAGGTGTCCTTTTCAAGGACTGAAAACTCTTTTCAGTAGAGATTCAGTTCAGTTCACAGAGGGGATGGAGCTGCTGAGCTCACCCAGCTGCTCACACCGGGAGGAAATCAACCCCAGGCAAGTGTGTTTGAACTGAAACTTTAACCAACCCCCAATGAAACTCCTGCTGAGCTCCAGAGCTGGGCTGAGCTCCCTTCAGCTCCCCGAGGGCAGCACAGGCGGCTTTAAGAGACCTGACCGTGCTGGAACTGCCGAGCGTCAAGAGAGGGCACTCGGAGACACTTTGCCAGGGCTTACACACACTGTTGTGCTGCCCAGTTTGTCCCGGTTTGGGAACAAACTGGCAGCTCCTCCCCTGCCAGTTGGGACACTCTGGTCACTGCTCGGCCGCTGCTCCGTCCTCGCCTGTGACCGGACTTGGAAATCAGCTGGAGAAAAGAGCCCACCAGGACTGTCCAGGGAGCTGAACGCACTTGGAGAGGAGCACAGGGAGTACCCGAGGGCAACTCTGTCTGAGCTCCCACGACTCTAACACACAGGAGAAGTTGTTCTGCCCCGTGCAGATCTCTGCCCACGCTGGGAATGGCAGAGGCCAGTGCCAGCGTCCTCCTCCTCCGCACCTGCCTGGTGCTGCTCACCTTCCCCGTCTACCTGCTCTCCTTCCTGGGCATGTGGGAGCCCTTCTGCAGGAAGGTGTTTTTTCCTTTCATCTTAGAGAAGGTCTGTATCTTTCACGACAAGAAATCAAAGAAGCACAAATTGGAGCTGTTCCGTAACCTCCCCGACTTCCGGAGCCCCTCGGGGGAGCTGAGGCTGCTGGAGATCGGCACCGGCAGCGGCTCCAACTTCCAGTTCTACCCATCGGGCTGCAGAGTCACCTGCACTGACATCAACCCCAACTTCCAGGAGAGCCTCACCAAGAACATGAAGAAGAACCAGCACCTGCACTACGAGCGCTTCCTGGTGGCTGCAGGAGAAGACCTGCACCAGGTGCCCAGCGGCTCCGTGGACGTCGTGGTCTGTACCCTGGTGCTGTGCTCGGTCCAAAGCGTGAGCAGCACCCTGAGGGAAGTGCTGCGGGTGCTCCGGCCGGTGAGTACCTGCACTGAACCTTTTAGTATCTTTAGCATCTACTCCAGAGGCACCTTGCCACGAGGAAAGGGGGAAAAAAGTGTAAAAAATATGGGTTTGAAGTTAAAAAGCAGACCCGGGTTGTTTCCTGCAACCATTCTGCATGCAGGACCGGTCAGACTGGTTTAGTCTTAGAAGTAAAATCCCCAAAGCAACACTCTGCCAACTAAAATTACTTAAAAACTCAGCACCAATTATAGTCCATCATTTAAAGCAGAATGTGGTGCCGTCCCTTCCCACTCGTCTGACCATCCTTGGGTGGGAAGTTCTGATCAAGGCTGAAAGTCTGGATTTTAAATGAACTGCTTCAGCCTCTCTGAAGTGGGGCTGCTCCACCTGGTATGACCAGACCAGTTTAATTAAACCCCTTCTCCTCTGGAGAAGCTAATGAGCTGCAGATTAAAACCACCCTCACAGGGAGGAATTTCTTCCTGATATCCCATCTAAAATCTCTTCTCTGTCAGTTTGAAAGACAATCCTCTGGGTTGTCAAAAACCAATGGGTTGGAGCAGGATTACACATTTCTCTTGGTTTCCTTTGGAAAAAAGTCATGTTAGCAACTAACTGAAACAAAGCCGTAACAAGCTATTGCTGGAATAAAATAGGGATCAAATAAGTCAATTCTTTGTGCTTTTTGAATCTCTGCATGTTTCCCACTTTCAATAATTCCAACTGATACAGGGAGGAGAAGAGGGAAAAGGGAAGGGGCAGGATCTGCTGGGAGAGGGAGCTGCTTGCCATGACCCCCACACTCACTATAAGAGACTCTGTGTTCCCAGGGAGGAGCTTTCTATTTCTTGGAGCACGTGGCCGCCGAGCATTCCAGCTGGAAGTATTTTTGGCAGCAGGTCTGCTTCCCGACTTGGAAACTCGTCTTTGCTGGATGCTGCATCACGAGAGAGCTCTGGAAGAATCTGGAAGAGGCCAAGTTCTCGGAGCTGAAGGTACAACACATCAGTCTTGCACTGCCCTGGACGCCCATCGAGCCACATATCGTGGGGTACGGGGTGAAGTAACCCCTGTCCTGCCCGGCTGCTCCCTGTCCCCCCGAAATTCCTCATTGTGACCAGCACACCCAGCACGGCACAGGCTCCTCAGAACATCCCTGCATTGGTGACACGGTGAAGAACTTAAATCAGAAACTGAATTAAGTGTTAAGTGAGAAGAGAGGGTCTGTTTTCTGAACGTCTCTGAATCACAGAATTGGTCAGGTTGGAAAAGCCCTTTTGGATCAGAGTCCAACAGTTAACCCAGCACCAGCACCATGGTCACCACTAATCCATGTCCCCAAGTGCCACATCCACACGTTTTTTGAACATTTCCAGGGATGGTGGCTCCACCACTGCCCTGGGCAGCCTGTTCCAGTGCCTGACAGCCCTTTCCATGAAGAAATTTTTCCTAATCTCTAATTAAACCTTCCCTGATGGAACTCAAGGCCGTTTCCCTCGTGAAGCCCTGCCACTGCTGACCCTGCCACAGAGGATCCCAGGAGATCATAAACCAGCCCAGCAAACAGGAAAATAAATGTATTAATGGAAGGGAACTGCTGTCTGCGCCTGGTTAACTCTGGGGTGGGATTCCTTCAGGTGTTCCCCACCTGGGATGTGCCCGGGGCTCCATCAGACGCTCTGTCCCCTCCTCACACTCCCTCACGTCTGTCCCTGTTCCTCCCGATGGAACCTGTGTAAACCCTGAACCCCAAAACCAGGGGAGGGTGAGACCCCCTAAAACTTTGCCCAGCTGAGGGTGAGCCCCACGAACGGCACCTCCTGCGAGGGCTCCCTGAGGGAGGGCCGGGCCGATCCCTGAGGGCAGGCAGGGCTGCTCGGTCCCTGAGGGAGGGCCGGGCCGATCCCTGAGGGCAGGCAGGGCTGCTCGGTCCCTGAGGGAGGGCTGCTCGGTCCCTCCCGCCCCCCGCAGCCCCTCAGGCCGCGCTCCCCGCGCCGTCCCCGCCGCCCCAACGGCCCCGTGCGGACACCGGCACCGGCCGTTCCCCCGGGGGGGGTTCCCTGAGGCGCCGCCGCCATCTTCGCCCCTCGACGGAGATGCGGCGGGGGCGGCCCGCGGTGCCGCCGCTGCTGCTGCTGCTCCTCCTGCTGCTGCTCGCGGGGCCCCGGCCCGGGGGGGCGGCCCCGAGGGACCCCGACGAGGGTACCGGGACCCACCGGGGCCGGGGAAGGGCGTCAGGGGCCGGGGGCTGAGGGGAGGAGGTTGGGGGGTGAGGGGGGACACGTCCCCACAGACACGTGGAGAAACTTGGGCTGCACCTGAATTTGAGGGGTTTGTGAAGCATCAGCGACGCCTCGAGACGCATAATGTCAAATCCATATGCAAGGGATGCAACTTAGTAAGACACAAACACGTGTTTGATACCAGCTAAGAAGTCCCAGAATCCTGGGATGGTTTGGGTTGGAAGGGACCTTAAATACCATCGAGTTCCACCTCCTGCCATGGGCTCGAACACCTCCTGCTAGCCCAGGTTGCTCCAATCTGGCCTTGGACACTTCCAGGGATGGGGCATCCTCTGGGAAACGCATTCCAGGGCCTCACCACCCTCAAAGGGATGAATTTCTTCCCAAAATCCCATCTAAAATCTGCTGTAAGTTTGAAGCCATTCCCCCTTGTCCTGGCACTCCAGGCCCTTGGAAATAGTCTCTCTCCACCTTTCCTGCAGGTTCCCTTTACGTCCTGGAAGGGCACAGTGAGGTCACCCCAGAGCCTTCCCTTCTCCAGGCTGAACAATCCCAATTCTCCAGCCTTTCCTCAGGGCAGAGCCACTCCTTCCCTCTGATCATCTTGGAGCATCTCTGGACTTGCTCCAACAGCTCCGCTTCCTTCCTGTGCTGTGGAAACACTGGAGATTAAAAAACAAACAAACAAACAAAACCCCCCAACAAAACAACAACAAAACACCTAAAAAAAATCCCCCCCCAAAAACCCCCAACCAACAAAAAACCCTAAAGCAACAACAAGACCAACCAATAATACCCAGAGCCCCACAAAGAAAAGCTCCAGTTTTTTTCCCCCTAAAATCCCCCCGTTGTGTTTTGCAGAGTGTCAGCAGCAGCCGCCCCTGGCCCGGAGAGCCACGTCCTGGATCGTGGGGGGCCACGAGGCCCCGGAGGGCGCGTGGCCGTGGGTCGTGAGCCTGCAGATCCTGCGAGGGGGCGTCCGGTTCATCCACCTCTGCGGGGGGGTCCTGCTGAGCCGCAGGGCCGTGCTGACCGCCGGGCACTGCGTCGAGGGCAGGAGGTACGGACCGGGCTGAGCCGGGGCTGGCACCGCGGCCGGGCACCAACGGGGGGGCCCAGCTGGGCTGAGGGCAACTGGGGTCACAGTCGCCCATGTTTGGGTTGAAATCTCCCATGTTTGGGTTGAAATCTCCCATGTTTGGGTTGAAATCTCCCATGTTTGGGTTGAAATCTCCCATGTTTGGGTTGAAATCTCCCATGTTTGGGTTGAAATCTCCCATGTTTGGGTTGAAATCTCCCATGTTTGGGTTGAAATCTCCCATGTTTGGGTTGAAATCTCCCATGTTTGGGTTGAAATCTCCCATGTTTGGGTTGAAATCTCCCATGTTTGGGTTGAAATCTCCCATGTTTGGGTTGAAATCTCCCATGTTTGGGTTGAAATCTCCCATGTTTGGGTTGAAATCTCCCATGTTTGGGTTGAAATCTCCCATGTTTGGGTTGAAATCTCCCATGTTTGGGTTGAAATCTCCCATGTTTGGGTTGAAATCTCCCATGTTTGGGTTGAAATCTCCCATGTTTGGGTTGAAATCTCCCATGTTTGGGTTGAAATCTCCCATGTTTGGGTTGAAATCTCCCATGTTTGGGTTGAAATCTCCCATGTTTGGGTTGAAATCTCCCATGTTTGGGTTGAAATCTCCCATGTTTGGGTTGAAATCTCCCATGTTTGGGTTGAAATCTCCCATGTTTGGGTTGAAATCTCCCATGTTTGGGTTGAAATCTCCCATGTTTGGGTTGAAATCTCCCATGTTTGGGTTGAAATGTCCCAAGTCTGGGCCACAATCTCCCATGTCTGGGCCACAATCTCCCATGTTTGGGTCACAATCTCCCATGTCTGGGCCACAATCTCCCATGTTTGGGTCACAGTCTCCCATGTCTGGGCCACAATCTCCCATGTTTGGGTCACAATCTCCCATGTCTGGGCCACAGTCTCCCATGTTTGGGTCACAGTCTCCCATGTCTGGGTTGAAATATCCCATGTTTGGATCACAGTCTCCCATGTCTGGGTTGAAATATCCCATGTTTGGGTCACAGTCTCCCATGTTTGGGTTGAAATCCCCCAAATTCGGGGCCACGATCTCCCCAGTTCCAGTTGCTGGGCTCAGCACAATCAGGAAAATCAACTTGCAAGGGTCCTGTTTGTCTCTGAAGATGGAAGTGGCCCATCAGGAAAGGCCCTTGGGGGTGTTGGTGACAGCAGCTGAACATCAGCCCTGGTTTTTGGTTTTGGTGGTTTTTTTTTCACAATGTGGTAACAACTGCTCAGAACAGAGTTTTAACTGTGGCCTTTGCCACACTTGCACAATCTGCACTGGTTGCCATTGACTGTGTTGACACAACCATGACCCTGAGGGAAAGTAAACTGTAAAATCTTGAACTTTGGAATTTCATCCTTCATCAGGACTTTGTTACATCAGCTTCCTGTTTCTTTAATGAGTTAAATTCTTTAAATTAATTTAACAATCATTTATTTGCAATATAATGCCTCTTTAAATTATCAATTTAATTTTTTCCTTAACTTTGGAGGTTAATCTGAATTTTATAGCTCATCCCAGGCCAAATTCAAATCCCACTTAATACCAGTAAAGATTTTTTCAAGACACTTGAGTAGAAATTAGGTCTGAACGACTCCAACCCTATTTCTAAATTTGATATTCATTATTGTTACTTCTAGTTAATGGATTTCCCTAATCTAGGTACAAGCAGAGGCTTTCTAAGCATTGTGGGGATGAGCCTCCTTCCTTCCTGCAAAATAAATCCATGTTTTCAGCCTTTTCAGAAGAATATCTCCTGGTGGCTTCTGCTGAGATGGGGTGGGAGGGAAATCCGAGTTTCAGCTTAAATCATTAACCTGAATTTTCCTTAAGAGCCATAACCAGCATCAGGCAAAGTAAGTGTTCCCAGGGACACAGTGGGAACGAGATTTGTTCCAGAAAATATTGACTACGGAATTTTCTATACGTATTCCTAAAGGTGCACGAGCCAAAGAGGGCAGGTTTAGATGGGATACTGGGAAGAAATTCCTCCCTGTGAGGGTGGTGAGGCCCTGGAATGCATCTCCCAGAGGATGCCCCATCCCTGGGAGTGCCCAAGACCTGGTCCAGTGGAAGGTACCCAGGCCAACAGCAGTGGGGAGGGAATGGGATGAGCTTTAAGGTCCCTCCCAGCCCGACCCATCCCACGATTCTCTAAAGACAACCAGTTACAATGTGAGTTCTCCCGCAGGAATCCGTGTTTCTGGCGAGTTACAATGTGAGTTCTCCCACAGGAATCCGTGTTTCTGGCGAGCCGTCCTGGGCCTGCACAACCTGCACCGGCACGGCCCCCACACGGCCAAGAGGAGGATCCGGAGGATCCTGGTGCACTCGGAGTTCAAGAGCGAGACCTTTGAGAACGATGTGGCGCTGTTCGAGCTGAGCTCGGCCGTGCACTCCAACCTCCACATCCAGCCCATCTGCCTCCCCCCGGCGCCGCTGCAGCCCCAGCTGGAGAACGGCACCGACTGCTACGTCAGCGGCTGGGGCCGCACTGCTGAGAAGGGTAACGGGCCCTGCCCAGCCCCACAAACCCACAGCCCCACAAACCCACAGCCCCACAGTTCCACAGCCCCACAGCCCCCACAGCCCCCCAGCCCAGCTCCCCCGTGCACCGGCACCTCACAGCCCTTCCAGGGGCAATGGAGTCCAACTGAAAGGGTTAAACTGGATATTAGGAAGGAAGGTCTCCCCATGATGGTGGGGAGGCCCTGGAATGCTTCCCCAGAGGATGCCCCATCCCTGGAAGTGTCCAAGGCCTTGGACACTTGGAGCAACCTGGGATAGTGGAAGATATCCATGCCTATGGCAGAGGGTGGAATTCGTGGTCATTAAGGTCCCTCCCAGCCCAAACCATCTGTGATTCTAACAGGATTTGTTCAGGTTATGGTCCCCCCAGACAACTTCATTAAACTCTCTGCAGTGAGAATCTGCTTCCAGGGGTTTTTTTCCACCACAAACAGGTTAGATCCACACAGCTGTAACCACAGGAATACATTTCCCAGCCTTTCTTCCAAGTATAACGTGAGAAAAAGGAAAATAAACTTGCCTGACTTTCAGATTTGTGGTGCAGCTCAATGTGATCTGCTGGAAACAGCTTTTTTATCTTTTGATAAAGTTCTGATGCTGCATGTTGTGAACTGAGGGGTCCTCAGGGATTTATGAATGTGCCCCCCAGGGGATTGATGAATGACTGTGCTCCTTCCAGTTCTCTCTTTAATCCTACTGGGCACAAACTCGATGCTGGTTGGTGTGTGGGAATTTTGGGATCATATGAGCCCGTTTGATAAGTCACCTCTGACACCTGGAGCGAGGCAGGTGTGTTACCACTGATGCCTCTTCTGAGGAAAAATTGCAAATGTCCATCAAAGCCAAGTCTGCAAACCCTTAACCCCCTCCAGTTCCAACCCGTCAGGAGCAGGCAGGATCTCGGGCACGTCCGTGTCCGGACACGTCCAGGAACATGCCCCGGCTGGCGAGACAGGGGAAAACAGCACAGCAAAAACTGCTCCCCACACACACCAGCACCTCTCACCTTGCTGAATTCTGCCTCTATTCCAGGTAAAATCTCACCTGTGCTGAAGGAAGCCCGGGTGGAAATCCTCCCTCCCAGCCTGTGCAACAGCTCCGAGGGCTACGCGGGGCTCATGGACCACAGGGTGCTCTGTGCCGGCGCCTGGGGTGGGGGCACTGACACCTGCCAGGTGAGAGGGGTGTGGGCTTTTAGTCTGTAATTCAAATGGCAGAAATAGCTGCTAGAAAACTGGCCAAAGGCAAAGGAAGCGTCAGAAAGAGGGGGTGGGACAGTGATCACAAAACAAAAGTGTCTCGGGTACATATTTGGTGACATCAGAAACGTGGCAAGAGTCTGTGACTGCTGAACAAAGGGAGAGCTTAAGGAATGCAACAAATTTGTGCCACGGGGGTGACAATAAATTATATACATTGGGCACACATGTCACTGTGCCATGGAGTGTGTGGGAAGCACACCAGTGTCTCACCTGTGTTTAGGCTTTTGGGAGAGCAGCAGCATTGCACAGGGATGTGGCTCTGGGATGTGGCTCTGGGATGTGGCAGGGCTTTCATTCCAGTGCTGAGCAATCACCACCTTTCTCAGAAAAGCCCATTCTCGGGTCTGAAGCATTGGCAGAAGCTGCAGCACCAGCTGGGACATGGAGACATTTATAATTAAACCCCATAATGTATTCCTAAGTGCTTTGTCTGATACACTTCCTGCTTCCCTCAGCAGTTTTCCCTGAG
Organism: Pachyramphus minor; assembly: GCA_013397135.1. Classification (NCBI taxonomy): domain Eukaryota; kingdom Metazoa; phylum Chordata; class Aves; order Passeriformes; family Tyrannidae; genus Pachyramphus; species Pachyramphus minor. The sequence goes on from VYXB01006631.1 coordinate 84,194, forward strand.
CAGGTGACAAGGCCAAGAATCAGGATGTGTGTTCCTTACCCTGTGTCTTGGTGCTTCCACACTGTGTGGACAGCAACATTCCCCCATTAACTGAGGAGTGAGGAAGCTCAGGGAGACAAGGCTCGGCATGAAAAGGTGCAGAGAGAAAACAAAAGAACTTTAAAGACACTGAAGCAGTGCAGGCCTGGGGTTCTGGTCAGGGCAGAATCAGGAGGAATTTCCTCATGGAAAGGGCAGTCAGGCCTTGGAAGGGGCTGCCCAGGGAGGTGGTGGAGTCCCCACCCCTGGAGGTGTCCAAGGACATGGCACTCAGTGCTCTGGGCTGGGGGACAAGGTGGGAATTGGGCACAGGTTGGACTTGATGATCCTGGAGAGCTTTTCCAGCCTGAGGGACTCTGATTCAGTGTCACCACATTTCCCTTGACTTGTCCTTGTTCCTTCCCCGTTACCATCACTGCTCTGTCAGTCAACTGAGCTGCCTAAAGTTACCCCCATTTATTACTGCCTGAATTCTGCATTTGCACGTTACTGGGGTTTTGTGCTGTTCCTCTGCAGGGTGACAGTGGGGGCCCCTTGGTGTGTTACCACCCCGACAAGTATTACCTGATCGGCATCGCCAGCTTTGGCGTCGGCTGCGGCCGCCCCAAATATCCCGGGATCTACGTCCGGCTGTCCCAGTACAGGGCATGGATCAAATCAAAACTCAAGCTGACCAGCAGGACTCCAAAGCCCACGAGCACCACGCTCACCCTCCTGCTGACTGTGGCACACACGGTGCTCACACAGACCTTCTAGAGGGGCAAAGCACCGCGGCACCATCGCGGGCCCTGCCCGGGAGAGCTTGGGAAAAACGAGCTCCTTCCAGACTCACAATAAACCCAAGAGCCAAAGGACCTGCACTTACTTTTTAGGGGTCGTGTTTGCAATTGTGGTTTTTTTGTTTCCTGCCTCGGAAATCCACGCTGAGGGTAGAGGACACGGTAACAGCCTCGGCCCTGATGATGACAGTTGAATACAGGGGGTGTTATCAACTGGCCACACTTTCCTCCCGCCCTATTCCCACCCTTTTCCAGCCACCAGAAGGTGAAACAGTCTCTGTGATGCCACCAGGGCTTGTGGATGGCAGATGCTCCCTCTGCCGGGTAAAAGCCAGCAGAGCACACAAAGGTTTTAATCAACCACCTCATCAACCAAACCTCAGCTGTGGCTCAGCTTGTTGAAACCTAAGGAGGTAAAAGGCCCCTGCAGAAAGGGAGAAGTTGTTTGCACTCAGGATTTTTAGCATGACAGGTGCTGTATCAGCTACAACTGACAATTAATTATTCCTGGCCACCTTATGACCCCAATCCCACACAGGTATTTCCACCCAGACAGCACCACTGCAGTTCTGTGCTAGTTAAAAAATAAATAGGGACCATCAGAATTATAATATTTTGGCGACTTTATTTACCAAGGTCAAAATTTGCAACCATTAATTGCTTCAACAAATATTTACAAATCATGGAAAGCACGGACTGTTTGGAACCAACCAGCAGAACAGCACTGGGTGCTGCACCTCTTACCCTCAGGAGTGAGATTTTACTCTTTACAACCGAGATTTTAAAGTAAATCCAAATTAAGAACTTCACAATCAGTGATTAAAGAGCGAAACTCGTGTTACTGTTTAATATTCCCATGACGAAAAATCAGCTGCTCTTTCCAACACACTCTTTTAAGAGGATAAAACTTGACTCCTGGTGTGTCTGGCAGCAGGACAGGTGTTGGATACGGAAAGAATCGGCCACCACGGTTCTACAGTCTCAACACTTGATAGGTTTTGTTTATTATAATTCCATATTACAAAAGGAGAACACACAGTGAGGATCAGCTACCACAGAGTTCCCAGATCAGCTCAGAACTGGAGGTCAAACCCTCTCACACATTCCAGGTAACACCCACACCTGAGGGAAAGGCCCAAATCTCTGAGGGTCCCACTCCAGGCTGTTCCTTTCTCCTGAACTTCCACCAGAGAACAGGAGGCACTGACACCTCTCCAGGAGCAGCTCCCTCAGGTCAGGACCTTCCCAAAAAGCTCTTTTCTGGCAGGATGGAAACCAGGAGTCACCCTCCAGCCTGGCCTAAAGGAAACACCTCGGGACTCATGTCCAGAACAACCAGAGACTGAGAAATTCCAGGGAAAAACCACCCTTTTATGATCCACTAAGGAGATTGTGGGATGCAGATTCCTCATGGCAAAGAGCTCTGCTTGCTCCATTAATTCCCAAAGGAGTAAAATCAAAAATCCTGACTGACCATGGGATAAGCATCACACATCCAGGGAGGGAGCACAGCTTGGAATTCCACCTGGATCCGAGCTACGACACACTCTGACACCTGGGACAGCCCACGGAGCAGCTCCCGCTGACAGAACTGGAAGCAGGATCAGGATTCGATCCCAGCCATGGAAATGGGGGTTGTTCCTCATGCAGAAGCTGCAGACGTGGAAGGTCTCGTTCCCAGAGCCCTCATGGAATGGCCGAGGGGGGATGGGACTCTGGGGGTCCCCTTGTCCCATCCCCTGCTCAGGGGGGTCACCTCCAGCTCCTGCCCAGGGTCACAACCTGCCCAGGGTCACCTCTTGCCCAGAGTCACCTCCTGCCCAAGGGCACATCCTGCCCAGGGTCACCTCCAGCTCCTGCCCAGGGTCACAACCTGCCCATTCTTTTTTTCCCCCCAGCTCCACATCCTCCCCAGGCGGCTCTGGGGATCTCCAAGAACAGAGATTCCCCACTCAAAAGAGTCCTGATCATGTCAAACATTTTAATTTTCACCTGAAACAAATTAAAACTGTACAAACTGAACTCTCTGACACAATCAGGTCTAATGTGCAGATATTGTCAACTGTGGGGAGTAAAAAGCCCTGATTATTTTTTTATTCTTTTTTTCCCCCCAATACTCTTAAGGATCCTTTTTTATTTTTGCAAGTTGCCCACAGACATACAAAATTAATTCAAATATCTCCTACACCAAAGAGGATCTCATTTGACTTTGTACTATCCATAAAAATATATCCTTGAAAATCTGGTTCACAAAATATTTCATTTGGTTACTAAAATGAAATATATAAACTGTCAAAATACGTATAGAAACTCAATTTCAGGTTTTGTAAAGATCACAATTTAGCTACAAAATATACCAACCATCTCCCTGTTTGCAATAGAATATTTGCTTACAAAGACACCATCACTTTGCAAAATAGCTCCTACCTTACAAAATTAGGCTGGAAATGGTCATTTTGCACAATTTCCAGCAATAAACCAGAAACTAGAACCTCGCAACCCTTTGGTATAGATCTTCCATTTTTTGCTTCATCATTTCTCTTCTATTTGGTTTCATGTTCCAAAGCCCAGGAGAATCCCCAGCCACTGAGTGTCTCATTGTAAATATGATCAGCACACAATTTTCAACAACTCGTGCCCAGGACTAAAACAAACTCCTGTGAAATTAAACTTCCAGAAGTTTTAATTTCAGAAATTCTTCAGGACTTTCTGCCATCAGTCCTTGTCCCACCACACTGTGCTTTAAAATCATGGAGGTGTTGAATAGTCTGGAGAAAATCAACACAATTTCCTGTGCCTCAGACATTTCCAGGACCAGGCCTCTCACTGCCTCCTGCAGATCCTTCCCAAATCTGATAAACACAGCAAACATGGATAAAAATCATCCCAACTTTTTAAACTGCCATCTGAGAAAGAGGAAAAACATAATTTATACCTCGAGCAAAGCATCAGCTTTTTTTTTTGTTGTTGTTGTATCACCTGCACCTGTAAATACCAACTTACAGGTTAAAATAAAAATATTTACAGACAAGTAACTGAAGGAAAAAGGATTGAAAAAAAAGAGTAAGAAATCAAAACATACACCGGTTATAAATGTTACTAATAATGTCAGCTATGGCAAGGATTCCATTTCCTCCAGGTTTTCATTGGAACCAAATTTTGCCTCCATTATTAGAGGTACTGGTAGGAATTTTCAAAGAAACTCTCATCACCTGCCTTGTCACACGTGACTGTCCTTCCACTGTAGCTGCAATCTTGACTTTTATCAGTTTCCAGTTGTGCCAGCAGGAATTTTGGTGAGGTTTTCTTGTTTCCTTTTTGTACTTTGTCACCAACATGTTGTAAATAAAATCTATAGAGTCTTTGAGCTGTGAAATCTAGGTAGAAAAGTTTCAGTTTTGACCTTTCATCTAGTTTAAAAAATTCAGTATAAAAAAAAAAAAAAGTCTCCTCTGAAATTTCACCAGTCCCCAAAGGTTTTTACCTTCCTTTCTTACACACTTTTATGACAGTAAAGATCTTTCAAAGTTTTTAGTTCTTCAATTAGAGTTTTGTTCTGGTTTTCCAGGACTGCCACTCGATTTTCCAGACATTTCACATACTCCTTCTTCTTCCTACGGCATTCCCGGGCGGCTTCCCTGCAACACACGAGTGGGATTGTTCATCTCAGATTTGGGTCTGTTTTCTGAGTGTTACAAATGCCCAAAACCAACCCAGGAGAGGAGGAGAGCAGGAAATTCAGCAGGATCTGGTAACACACACCGCAGCCAATCTGCAGGGAAAAACCACCTTTGGTTTTCCAACCCTGCCGTGACTCCAGGGAGCGACTCTGGGTCAGAATCTCCAATGTTCGGGTCACAACCTCCCCAGTTCTGTGGTTTCTGCACCCAAAGCTCACCAGCAGCCCAGGGGCACCCAGGTACCTGTTCTTCATGAGGCGGATCTCGCGCTTCAGCTGAGGATCGTCCGTCTTGCTCGGCTGCGACGTCAGAGCCACGGGGGACGTCATCACCACCGTCTGCGGCAGCGACGACGTGGTGGCCGTGCTGCGGATCTGGTACGTCTGCATGTCTCCTGAGGCAGCTGGGGCACCACAAAGGGGCAGGGTTAGGGGGGGACAGGGGGGTACCAGAAAGGAGCAGGGTTAGGAGGGGACAGAGGGGGCACCAGAAATGGGGCAGGGTTAGGAGGGGACAGGGGGGTACCAGAAATGGGCAGGGTCAGCAGGGGACACCAAATGGGGCATTTGCAGGGGACAGCTGGGGACACCAAGGGGGCAGCATTAGGAGGGGACATCGAACTGGGCAGTGCCAGCAGGGGACACTGAACAGGGCAGTGTGAGCAGGGGACAGCAGGGGACACGGAAAGGGATGACCCTGGCGGTCACAGGGTGACCCTGTCCCCAGGGGTACTCACTCTGCACCACCACCTGGTTGCTGGGCACCAGGATCTGCTGCCCGTCCGAGGTCTGGGCGTACTGCAGGATGGTGGTGCCAGGCTGGGAGCCGCTGGCATTGGCCATGGTCAGAGTCTGCAGCCCCTGCACCCCGTCTGCCCCCGGCCCTGCCAACTGCAGCCCGTTGGCTGCAATGGCAACTGCAGGGAAGGGACAGGGACAGCAGGGTTGGCAGCTGAACAGCGTAAAATGCAGGTAAATCATGGAATCGAGGGATGGGCGGGGTGGGAAGGACCTAAAGATTGTCTCCTTCCACCCCCTGGCCATGGGCCACCTTCCACCACAGCAGGTTGCTCCAAGCCCCGTCCAGCCTGGCCTTGGACACTTCCAGGAGTTCATTCCATTGGCTCAGCACCTTCAGAGGGAGGAATTTCTTCCCAATATCCCATCTGACCTTGCCCTCTTCCAGGTGGAAGCCATGACTGACCCCCTGTCCCACTACTCCCTGCCAAAAGTCCCTCTTCAGGTTTGCTGGAGCCCCCACTGATGGAAAATGGCCTCTAAAGCACAAACCCTGTGCTCAGAGGAGGGAGAGGAGGAGCTCCATGTGCTGGAGCAGGTGTGAGGCACAGTGAATACCAGGTGATGACATCAGAGGGACAAATCCCAAGTTTTGCTGCCTCCCTGATACCACAGCAACCTTTTGGTGTGGCCTATGATATATATATATATATATATACACATATTAGTTGTCTTCACTGAGCTGACATTTTGGGTAAATCCAGCACAGAACACTCCTGTGTGCTTCACAGCAAAAGCCTTAAATGTCTTACTGTGCAAAAATTAACATTACAGAGTTTATCTGAAGTCTGTAGATACCAGTTATTTCTGTGTACTAACTTTACTGACTGCTAGATAATAACCAACTTTTGAGTTTCATCTTGATCAAATATATAACACCACCTGTATTTTGAGGCCAGCTGAATAAAACCTGTGTAGGTATTTTGGGTAACATACTGTACTGCCCAGTGCTTGTCTGGTAGATGGGTGTGGGAACGGACATGGAGGTGACAGTGGAGACCCCGGGACTTTCCTCATCTCCTTTTCTATCCCGTGTGTCTTCAGAGGAAAGATCTTTCAAAATTTTCCTGTGGAAAAAATAATAAAAAAAATGAAGAGTTTGACATTTGGCTACACTCCCCACTTCAGTAAAACGACACAACTGAGTAAAATGAGAGCTGATGCACATTTTCCCCTGCACGACATCGAGCTGAGCCCCATCTCCAGTCAGCAGAGTCAGAGTTTCCTCCGACAGCTCAGGGTGTTCAGTGCCTGAACAGACCCACTGCATGTTCCAAGGGAGAGGAAACAACTTGGAGGTCGACAGAGGATGTGAAGCCACTGAAAGGAGCTGCTCCCTTGGTTTCAAACAAAAACACCAAGGGGGTCACATCTCATCGGTACCGGTACGAGGGGCGACGAGCCAAGATCCCTCGAGCCTTCTGTGAGGAGCCGATGCTGTCTGAGGAGTCCTGGGAATCCTCACTCTCAGACAAGGAAGAGACCTGGTGGGAGAGGGAACAGGAACACCAGTGATGCACAAACACAGATGTTTATGTAGGCAGAGAGCAGTGGGGTTTGTTGGTGAGAACGTGAGTCCAAGGAAAATAATGTTTACGGTAGCAGCGCATCAGGGAGTAAATGTGCAAAGTACTATCTACAGTTTTCTTCATTCTGTGTGCTCACCCAGTTCAAAGTGTTATTTTGTCTCTGATGCTCCTTATTAGTGAACACAATATTTATTTGTTCTTATCTGTGTGCCAGCAGCAGAGCCCAGAGGAGTGCACAGAGCTCTGGGAAAAGCCTTTCCCACTGAGCTGCACAGACAGACAGAGCAGCCCACGATCAGCAGTGAAAAAAACCTGCTCATGTTGGACTCTTTTCTCCCTCCAACAGGGCTACAATGTTCATAAATAACAGGGGGTAAAAAAAAGGAAAGAATGCAGTCAGTGGGACCCTGCAGGAGGGGGAAGGAAAAGGAATGGGATTAAGGGAGACATGAGCACCACAAGTGACTGAGGCAGAGCTCGACTGCTTCCAGCAGCAACACGTGTGCTGCTCTCCCTGCTCCGGTGTTCCAGCAGTGGCAGCTGACAATCCCTGCCAGCTTGGCTTCCCAGGGTTTATCAGTTCAGGGTGCCATGAGCAGAGCAGGGGGGGGACAAGGATCAGGGACAAATTCCTGTGTTTTAGGGCAGCTCCTCCCTCGCCCTGCTGCCGGGGCAGTGGCTTCCAGTGCCCCGAGGGCTCTGTGCAGGGACTGGATGGAGCAGCAGGAGCCTCACTGGAACTCCCCGGGTCCCCTCGGAAGTGACTCACAAGAAGCACGTGGCAAGTGAGTAAGAGGCACAAGCAGAGACTTGGGTACCTCTGAAAGGGAGTTACAGAGCACACAGGGTGAGCAAGCAGCAGCTCATCCCTTCACTCAGGCTCACCTTTCCCAAAGGATTCACCATTTTAACCCATCTCTGAATTATTCTATCACTCCCCACTCCCCTCCTTCCTTTGGGGACCAAACCCCACCTCCCTGTGTGCCAGGGCACAACCACAGAGCTCTGGGCTGGGTTTGTTAACAAAGGGAGGCAACTCAACCCGGGTTCATTTGAACTCCCAAGGTGGTTTCAGCACCAGAGGGAGGTTGTGGCCCACAGGACTGGCCCTGGCTCCCTCTGTGTCCCCCCCAGGGCACAAAGGCTGCACTGGGGGTCAGAAACACCGAGCTGTGGGTGTGCAGAGCCCTGCTGGAGTTACCTGCACGGTTTGCACCTGAGGGGAGTGGATCACAGAGGAGGACTGAGCTGTCTGGATGACTCCCTGCACCTGCACTTGCTCTCCAGGAAGCTGAACCACAGTCAGGGGAGCAGAACCTCTGAGAGACATCTACAACAGAGCCAAAACCATCGGTAAAACCTCTGTGCCAAAACCATCAGTAAAACCCCTGTGCCAAAACCATGGGTAAAACCTCTGTGCCAAAACCTCTGTGCCACGGGGCTCGGGAAGTGCAGCTGGGGGAGAACAGGCACCGGCAGAAGCTTCTTTTAATTCTAATTCAGTCACAAAAGTACCTTTAAAGATGCACAGTTTTGAGACAGTACTTACATATGAAAAAGGCTGAAACAGGTTTTTTATTTCCTTTGGTTGGGGGAGATCAAATATGTCACATTTGGTCACATATTGAGATTAAAAAGATGCAAACACTGCAACTTCCTAGTGGGTTTGTAGTTCTGACACTGAACTCACATAAATCCTTGCATTTTAATTCAATTGATATTGTTCACATGTTCACAAACCAAAAATAATTCAAGCTGACTGTACATAAATAACCAGTTTCCTCACCAAATTTCTTCACTATTTTTATTAATCTGAAATACAGGAGAAGATGAAGGGATCATTAACACTCACCCAGCTGAATTTCCACTTCAGGCTACTTTTGTATCATAAATCACAATATTAAGGGACACTCAGAACTTTATATAAAAACAGCATAAGACCAGCCTGGAAACAAACCCCAGGACACCTGCTGATATTTTCTCCTCTCTTAAATCCAAATTTCACATCAAAATACCAATTGCCTCCACAAGGTGAACAGTGGATGAGCTGCAAAACGTTGCTGTTTCCCAGGAAAACCCTCCTGGAAGGATTCACACTCAGGTGCAGCAAAAGCTGACTCCTGAGGGGTTCAGGTTAAAGCTCTGACAGGGATGTCACCCTGGAGAAAGAATCTCACATTTCCAACTTCAGATGATTTATTATATTAAATATGCTCATGCTGGGCTAAAATCCAAGTGTTTCCATGGTGCTGAGCACACCCAGGATTGCTGTTACTACAAAAGGAGCTGGAAATGCTTTTCCTGAGGAAAAAAATGGAACCAGGCCCCTGATTTATTCCTGAGCAGCTCCTGTGGTCACCTAACCCCAACTCTGGGCTGCACTTCTGCATTGTACGAGCCCAAAAATTAACTTTCTAACACTTTCTCACTAATTTGACATCGTTCACCAGCAAAACAAACACATCTTTCTCAACCTCTTCCTGGTTTTTCTTCTCCGTGTGCTTCTAAGAATGAACCTATGGATTCTGGCACATAAAAGTGGCTCTGAAGGCCCTGAAATGTTTGCTGAGATCCGGCCCAGGCTTTACCTGTTGAGCAATATGAGAGAGCTGAGCTGCCTGGAGGGTTGTACCTTGTACGGCCGAGGGCTGGGACGGCGTCACGGAGCTGCTGCTGCTGCTGCCCTTGTGCACCTCTTCCATCATCAGCTGGGGAGAACCAGGGAAAGCCAGTTAAAGGGAAGCCCACAATGGTTTGGGATGGGAGGGACTCAAAGGTCACCTCATCCCACCCAGGTTGCTCCAACCTGGCCTGGGACACTCCCAGGGATGGGGCAGCCACAGCTTCTCTGGGCACCCTGTGCCAGGGCTCCCCCCCATCCCAGGGAGGAATTCCTTCCCAATATCCCACCTAACCCTGCCCTCTGGCACTGGGAAGGAAGATCCATGGAGAAAGCTCAGATTCTTTATACTAAAGAATATCTTGCTCTAAGAGAATTTCCCAGAAGATTTTACAGCCAACCCTATTTTAAACCATCTGAAGGTGGATAAAAACAAACCAGGGACTCAAATCGAAGTGGAGAGAGCGCAGTTTTGAATTTTAAGCCCTGCCAGAGTCACTCTGTCTCCATGTAATGCAGTCACCAACACCTCTCTCATGTCTAAGATTTTATATTTAACTGTTCCATGTCTTGCCAGCATCCCCCCCCCTCAGATATTGGGGGATTCAGGGATGCACAAGTGCAGGTTTCAGCTGGGGGGAGTGGGCGGACCAGCCTGGAGCATTAAAAGCTGCTGGGTGAGTGTTAAACATTTTGTCACAGGTTTGAAAGTGTTGAAAGGACAGTTGCTATGAGACTGGAAATTACATTTCTTTCTGTGGAAATGTGAGTCATTGATTTTTCCTTGCTGAGCTGAACCGCAGCGAACGCTCCGAGGGGGAAAAGGCAACGGAAGAGCAGAGTCCTGGTCCTGCATCCTCAGCTCCCAGGGGTCCCCCTCAGGATTCCCCACATCAGGCACTAAATCAGGGCTTTGGAGGGAGAGAAACGGTGCTTGGGTGATACAAGAAACATTGATGGAGCAGCTCTGCCCCGAGGAAAGGCTGGAGAATTGGGATTGTTCAGCCTGGAGAAGGGAAGGCTCTGGGGTGACCTCACTGTGCCCTTCCAGGACCTGAAGGGAACCTGCAGGAAAGGTGGAGAGGGACTATTTCCAAGGGCCTGGAGTGCCAGGACAAGGGGGAATGGCTTCAGACTGCCAGGGGACAGGGTTAGGTGGGATATTGGGAAGGAATTCCTCCCTGGGAGGGTGGGGAGGCCCTGGCACAGGTTGCCCAGAGAAGCTGTGGCTGCCCCACCCCTGGAAGTGTCCAAGGCCTGGTTGGAGCAGCCTGGGATAGTGGAAGGTGTCCCTGCCCATGGCAGGGGGTGGAACTGGAGGATCTTTAAGGTCCCTCCCAACCCAAGCCTTTCCAGGATTCTGTGATTCCATGTGTCCTTTACAGCCTGGACCAAACCCCCCCCAGCACATGATGCAGCTTCCCAACGTCCTCGTGGCTGCAAACATCAACCACATCAAAATGAGGGGCAGAATTAATGACAAACATGTGCAGGGGCCACAACCTTGTCTGTCCTCTAATGCAGCTTTAGCTTCTACAAGGGAAAAATCCACCTTCGCACCCACCGGGGCCCCTCAAACCGAAATCCAGCAGCAGCAAAAATGACACTGAATTTCCAGTGCCCCAAAAACTCCCCGTTCATTTCTGTAGTGCCAAACCACAGCCTGCCCTCCCTGCTCTCTGTCACTGCCTTCTTGTCCCATCAAAGCCTCAAACCAGCCTGCAAGAAACACCGAAACCGATAAAAGCACCCAAAAGCAGCACCCCGGGGAGGTTTTGCTGCTCTCTCTCTCTCCTGGGTGTGAAGTTCTGCTTTACAGGAATAAAAGATGAAGCACTTCCCATTAGAAATGTGGGTTTTGAGCTGACTCCATCTCTGCTCTGTAATGTTTAATTATTCATCCAACATCAATCTACTTGAGCACAATAATGTTCATGAGAAGACCCAGCAAGGGTTGCAACAAGGTGGGAATTCCCCCTGCACCTCACACCCTCCTTGGATGTGACTGTCTCACAAGACTCATGTGCCTTTACCTTGCTGAAACAACCTATTTAGCTGGGAAAACCAGGAATTTCCTACTGGAACAGCCTCCTGAGGCAGCAACTGGCATCCACCAGCTTGCAGAGGGGAAGCTCCAAGGGAAAACCTCAACCTGCAGGTCTCGAGCTTTGACAAGAAGCATTAAAGGGAAATCCCTGAGCACAGTCACAGGTAAAACTCCTCCAGGAGCTGAATTTAGATTTATTGAGCTGAAAGAGTTGCTCAGTTTGGGGAGAAGGAAGTTTTACCTGTCACAGAGCCCTGACAGGAGGGTTTATTATCCAGAGAACAATTATTGTCCCAATCTGGGCAAACCCCAATTTTTACAGTCAGACAGGTACAGGTGATGCTTTTGGGAGCAAAACCAAAGTCTCCAGGCAGCTACACCTCAAAAGTCATTTAACTGAGAGGATTCTCCAACAGCAGCTCTTGAGAGGACTCCAGGGACTCCCAGAATTCTGGGCATCATCTCCCTCCAGCCAAGGATTTCAAACAGAAGCAGGAATGTCACAGTTCATCACGGGCACATTTCATTTCTCACCCCAAACCTCACAGACACCCCCCAAAATCCCACAGGCCTCAGTGTGACCACCACCCCAACCCCCCAGAAACACCCAAAATGCCTCAAGAGTGGCAATTTGAAAAAAAATAAAACTCATTCCCACAACTTTCACTAATTCTCTAATGCCCTAAAATGCTGCAAAGAGCACCAGAGGAAGAAACCAAGTGTTGTTTTGCCCTTTTAGATCGAGCAGAGGAAAGGCCTAAATGTTTCACCACTGAAATATTGTAAGAGCCAATTAATCATAATTTTAAAGGCTTTATAAAGCCAGAAGTCAGAGAATATTGGACAAGGCATTTGCTCTCAGATACTCAGTGACAGGAGAGAAATTGCTCAAAGGGATTTAGAATGTTTTTTTCTTTTAAATGCTACTGCAGTAATCTGGGGGAATTTGGGGTTCTTCAGTGCCTTAAAATCAGCTGCTTTCAGCAGTGAAAAGATTATTTACCTAATTTTGCAACTAAGACGCTTGGGGAAATTTTGTTCACCCAGAAAACTGTGAGAACTCTTGTTTTTTCTCCAGAAATCATCATAAGGCAGAGAGAAGGGCAGCACATCCCACCAGACGTGAGGAGCCCCGAGCCAAGGCACCCGGTCACAGCCCTGGAGCCCATTCCACAAACACACACAGATATTCCTTAAAAACTCCAGGAGCGCTTTGCACGTGTTTTCTTCCACTCCCCCCTCCTGCCCCAGCCCGCACAGGAACATCCCTGACAGGAGCTTCAGACAGAAAAGCTCAAAAAAACCTCATTATTCCACTGGCATCAAGGACCTGATGGGCTGCGAGAGGAAAATATCCCCGAGAGCACTGACATCCTCCCCCAAGCGGGGTTTGGGGCAAAATCCTGGGAAAACAGGTACCCACGGCCATTAATTAAACGGCGGGTTAATGAGCGATGACGCTCCTGTTTGTCACAAGGAGCAGTTTGTCACAAGCTGCCCGGGACCGATGGAGCCGGGGGCACCGGGGGATCCCCTCCTAAGCCCTCACCCCCGGGGGCAAAGCGGGACTGGGGGGAGCCCCTCATCACCCTCAGACCCCCCTTTCCCCCTCCCAAGACTCGGGGGGCGCGGGAACAGAGAGAGGGAATGGGGGGAACGGGACCCGGGGAGGGGGAAGCGGGGGGACCCCTCGTCACCCCCAGATCCCCTTTCTTCCCCCACACACACCCCCAGGCGCAGCGGGCCCGGCCCCGGCAGCAGCGCCAGGCCGAGGGACAGCGGCTCAGGCCCGGCCGCAGCCGGAGCTCCCCGCGGGCTCCGCCGGGCC
>VYXB01006631.1:103222-160060 GCA_013397135.1 Pachyramphus minor
CCAGAGCCTTCCCTTCTCCAGGCTGAACAATCCCAATTCTCCAGCCTTCCCTTATGGCAGAGCTGCTCCATCCCTCTGATCACCCTGGTGCCTCCACTGGCTCCAGCAGCTCCATGTCCTCCCTGTGCTGTTCCCCAGGGCTGGAGCAGCTCTGCAGGGGGGTCTCACCTGAGGGGGCAGAGGGGCAGAACCCCCCCTGCCCTGCTGGGGACGAGCCCAGCACAGGAAGTGTCTCAGGGCTGGGGCACATCCAGCCTCTCCCCACGACACCCAACAACCTCTGCCCCAACACTGGCGGTTGCCCCCACCCAGCTGCAGCACCAGCACTTGTCTCATCAAACCCCACGAGCTCCCCAAGGGCCACTTCTAGAGCTTCTCCAGGCCCCTCTGCACAGCCCTTTCCTTGAGAGGGGTCACCCTGCACCCCCTGAGCCCCCTGAGTGCTGCCTCTTTCCCGCTGGCCGCCGTGAGCTCCGTGCGCCGCACGAATCCCAGGTACCCGGTGCGGGCCCAGAGCGTCTGCGCCGCGTCCCCGAAGCTCAGGCGGGTGTTGAAGTGATCGGCCTGCAGGGTCTCGTTGTCGTAGATGGTGTAGTAGCCACTGGCTGTGTGGGGACTGTTCACCCAAATCTGTGTGGGGAGGGGAGAGCAGTCACCCCCAGGCCCCAGTGTGGGGCAGGGGGGGAGAAGCTCCGAGGCGAAGGTTCCCTTTTTATCTATTTCTCAGACCCAAAAAAACCGTCCTCGCTTAGGTCAAACCTCCAAATATCCTCTATTTTCCTTTATTATCTTAATAATGCACCTTGCAGATCTACTCTTGCAGTAACTGAGGACTCGCTGAGCAAACAAACTGCAGGTTTTTAACGTGTCAAGTCCAAAGTTTGGTGATAATCTACCAACACGGACAAATATACTGGTGTGTAATCAAGATAAGGAAAGCCAAATGTAAATTAGATTGTTTGGGAGCCAGTTTGCAAGATTTAGAGTGGAATAAGCTTTCCTTTCTAACGGGTTTTCTTTCAGCTGGGCAGTGAAATAGGACCCAAATTCTGAGAGCCCCAGCAATAATTCAGCTTAAAAAGGTTCACAGCTCCAAACTGTCCCCCAGCAGCCTCAGAACCCAGCAGAGAACAGCCCAAGGAGCAGCAGGAGAAGGTCCCCAAGGAGCAAAATCTCCACTTACCTCCCCAAGGTGAGAATCTCCCAGAGGCCCTTTTGTCTCCGGGTTGACAATGACCACTTTGACTCCAGGCAGAATCTAAGGAGCACAAGAAGGAATGTGTAATTCCTGCTGGATTATCTTCAGGCACAATAAAACACATTCATTCAGGGCAGGATTTCACCCACAGCCACCACAAGCAGGGATAAAACATGCCAGGACAGGTGCAGCGAGGCAGGATCAGGGAATGGATGGATTCCATGGCTCAAGGGCCACACAGGGAGGGCATTCTGGGCCTGGACATGTTGCTAGACCTCGAAGAATTCAGTTACAAAAATACTGGGAAACCTCTTTTTGTTAATCCATGAGGGAGCAACAGTAAATCCCAAACACAGGCTGATTTCAAGGATCCCACAGCCCCCACTTCTGCTGTGGACTCGATGATCTCAGAGGTCTTTCCCAAGCTAATTCACTCCGTGATTTGGTTCATTTACTGCAAACAGAACCAATTCTCCCACGAGCTTCAGCAAAACACGCTCCTTAATCATCACTCCAACTGATTTTCCAGAGGAACAGCATAACCAAGCCCTTCCCAAGCCTTGCCACAGGATTATCCTTCTCAGGGCTGTAAGAAATGCGTGGTTCCCCACTGCCCTGTGCTGTGGCTCTGGATAAAGATGTGGAATTACCTTCCCAGACTCAGAAAGCAACAGGCTCTGGGGAGCTCCTCGTTCCACCAGACGGACTCTGAGGGGAAAGAGAAGGTTGTCAGGGAAAAAAAGAGTGGAAATCTCCAGAGCTGAGAGCTCAGCAGCCTCACAGCATTTTGTATAGTTGTTAAATTGATTTAATGAACTTGCTGTACCTGTCATGTCTCAAGGATTTGAGGTCCACGTACACCGTGGTGGGATCGGGCCCCGACGTTCCCTGAGGAACATTTAAAACCCATCAGTTTATCTCCAGCAGGCAGGGGAACTTCTGAGCTCAGAAATCTTTCCAGGGGTTTCCTACAGCACAATTCCTACTCAAATCCCCCCCAACCTTTGCAGCTGCACTAATGGAGACCCTTCAGTGGTCACTGGGTAACACTTGGGTGGGAAGGAGCTTTGGGGAGGGGGGGACACAGTCCAAGTCCCCTCAGCCATCAGTGCTGGGACAAGGAGGCACTGTTTGTGTGGGAATAAACACACCAACACTGTCCATGGGGGAATAAACAGCTCCCCAAGTCATGTTCCAGTTGTTTGGAGCATCTGTGATATAAACTGGCAGCCGAAAACAAGGGAAGCTGCTTAAACCTTGTGCCAGCTGCTCTGGGCCGGGCAGATGTTGGGCTCCAGAAGGGTGGGCAGGTGGGGGGAGTTTGTGGATTCGGAACAGAACCGAGCCTGGACTGTGGGATCTGGGATTCCAGTGAGAAGGGAGGCCCTGGGAAGTGTCACCTGTAAACAGATGGCCACGTTGACCCGCGAGCCGAAGGTGGTGCTGACGGCGCGTGATGAGAGCCCGATGTCCTTGAAGAGCTTGGAGAAGGACTGGGTGAGGGACACCCTGGGCCGCTCCTCTGCCACCACCACACACGTCCTCACACACGACAGGTTGATGCCCCGGGCCTGGGGAGAACATGGATCAGGCAGGATCCCCTTCAACAAGGGGCATTTGCTCCTTGTCCCTGGAAACAACTTGGGAAATGCAGGGCAAACGCTGCTCCTGTGTTCAGGTTATTTCCTCTTTTCAGCTTCTATTTGTAACTCTTATTACTATTGAGGCACAGGGCTGGATGTGCTGATCACCTGCCACCACTCCAGAGGTGACATTTGCTTCTTATCCCCAGAAATAACTCAGAAAATGCAGGACAAACCCTGCTTTTGCGTTCAGGTCTTTTCAGTTTCTAATTATTATTCTTATCATTATTATTGTTGTTATTCAGGCAAAGGGCTGGATGTGTTGGTCACCTCTGTCCCCTCTCAAGAAGTGACATTTGCCCCTTATCCCTGGAAATAACTCAAGAGACACAGGGCAAACCCTGCTTTTGTGTTGAAGTTATTTCCACTTTTCAGCTTCTATTTGTTGTTGTTATTATCATTATTATTGATGGTGTTGTCAGTAATGACAATAATTACAACAAAAATATTTCCAGCAGGAATGCAGTGACCAGCACCAGCCAGGTGCCCACACCTGGTGACACAGCCTGGACAGGCACCTGCCACCCAGAGAATCTCACAGAGGGAGCCCCTGTTGCCCTAAACCCCAGGGCAAAAAGCCACCTCAGGCATCTCACAGAGCTATTTTTTCCCTTCTCTCATCTCCAAGGAGAACACACCTCCATTCAGCAGCTCCTGCCATGTGCTGTACATCATGTGCTGGGCTGAGCCTCCACTGCAGACTGTTACATAAGGAATCCTGCTGCAGAGCCCTGCTGGGATCCTCCCTCTGCTCAGGGCTGTCCTGGCACTCCTGACAGGTGATTCCTGCACTCCACACATCCCTGCTCCACCCCAGTCCTTCCTCTCCTGGGGCTGCAAACCTGGTTTGGTGATTTGCCTTCTGAGCCTGGAGACTCATGTGATGGGAAAACTTGTATTAATTTACCCAACAGATCACTCAGGAAATGTTTCTTACCTTTAACATTTCAACTTGGTTTCCAAGTCCCTTTGTGCACAGTTCCATGACTGAATAGGAACAGAAAGTGTCCCTTATTTTATACTGGCTGACAGTAGATAACCAGAGAAAAAGGTTGGATTCCAGCTCCATAGGAGGAATTAAAATTGACTGGTGTCCAGAATACACGCTGGGAAGAACATAAAGGAAGAAAAAACATTTTTGTGCAGCTTGTAGTTATCTTTAAATTAATATTTAGTATTTGCACATTACATCCCTGCTAAGCCAAAAGCAGGCTGTGGGACTCTGCAGCTGAGGCAAACTGGAGCAGCAGCATTTGAAAAATGCAACTTACTGTACAAGAATAACAATTTGTGCACACACACAAACGTGCACAAGCACTGTCAGTGAAGGAACAGAATTGGCTCAGCCCCACGCAGAACAAAAACTCCCTTATTGCAACATGTAATCAAGGAAGAAAGGGAAAAGAAACATTCTGGAGCCAGGGGCATTTGGCAGCACAAACAAACATAATCAAGATGGGATAATCTGCAGGAAAAGGGAACGTGTTGTGGTGAGTTCAAAGGCAAATCCCCCCCTCACTGTAAATCAGCCACTTTGGTCATGTCAACACATCTGTAATTACACCCAGAGGGATCCACTTCCCAATTAGAACCAGCCAAGAGTTAATCTGCCCCTTTTCCCCCCCACCAAAAACCAAAAGTCCTACCTGCAAAGGCACCAGAGCACGAAGCCCAGCCCGCAGTAGGGGTCCAGGCAGATGGCAATCTGCCGGGAGGAGTAGAGCTCACACTGCAGCTTGATGGCCCTGCACAGGCCACTGACGGCCGCGTGGGACATCTGCAACACAGGGGACATCAGCCCAGGGCTCCCCCACCACAGGCAGCTCAGGGGAGAGGTGCTTTCTGCACAAGTGGCACGAAGGCAAAACCTCTGGTTCTGGTCCAGGGCTCGTGCTGAGGCTGCAGGAGCCTCCGAGCCACAGTGAGCCAGGAGCAGAGACACCAACGGGGTTGAAGTTCCACCTCAGCACGAGGAAAAACTTTCCATGGAGGGTGGCAGAGCCCTAGAACAGCCCTTCAGGAAGGCTGGGGAGTTCCCCCCTCTCTGGAGACATCCCAACCCCCCTGGACGTGTTCCTGTGTCACCTGCTCCAGGTGACCCTGCCTGGGCAGGGGGGTTGCACTGGGTGACCTCCAGAGGCCCCTTCCAACCCCAGCCACGCTGTGATCCAGGCATCTCGGACTCCAAACACACCTCAGCATTAAGGGCAGTCTAAGGCTTTCAGTTTTAGTTTGTTATCCTCCCTTTTTTGCCAGCTGCACCCCTGTTGTGGTCCTGGTGGGGGAAAGCAGGAGCTCAGAGCTCTGCTGCTCTCCCAACAGGCAGCTCTCCAGAGGGAGGCAGCAGCAGAACTCCTGATCCCACCCTTGAGACCTGTTTTCCTCCCCTGCAGGACCAATTCACTGAACTAAAGTCCTCAGCTTTGTTAGAAGAAAATCAGGGTCTTTATTTAAACTACAAGGACCAGCTTTGGTGGGGGCCAAGGGGATTTGGCTCAGAATATCAGCCAGAGACAAGATATGACCCCCCCATCCCCTACCCCCTATTACTGTACCTTTACTCCTGTGAGCATGCCCGTTGTGGAGACACTAAAATCTAGATATGCCAACATTTCAGGCGTGGGTGGCTTATAGATCTGGGCCAGTCGCTTCCTGGGCAAGTCATCTGTGCAAGAGAGGAACAAACAGGTTAGTTTTGGTTCCTGAACTGCTATTTGAAAGGAGAACACAACTTTCAAAAAGCCAGAGAGGGAGGAAAAAGCTTTGTATTAATTCTCTTTCCAAAAGGGACAGAATGGTCTATAGCAAGAGTCTTGCCAAAGCTCCAATGAAGAAATTTATTTATTCTCAGGGAAAGGGAGAAAAGACCAACTTGCCCTTGAAATAAGGAGATTAAAGTTGGCTGCAGCAAGGCTTGTCAGCCATTTCCCATGCACAGCTCCACAAATGCTCCCAGTGAACAAGGTCACAGTTAGATTCTGTCTTGGACAGGTTTTGTAAATATTCAAATAAATTCTCTGGAGCCAAATGGGGGACAGTCCCTCTGGAAGTCTCTGGTCACCCCTTCACACAAGTACCAGAAGCCTTTTTGCCCCACCTGTGTCGATGATGGTTGGCCAGGTTTTCACATCCACAGCTCCAGCTGCCTCCCTGGACTTGAGCAGCCTCATTAAGGTCTGGGTTGTGAGGATACAGGCGGCTTTGCTGACCTGGAGAGACCAACACTCACTGAACAAAGGACACAAAAGCCTGGCCCAGCAGCACTGCAAGGTCTGCTGTTCAGAGACTGCCTTATCATCTGCAGCCAGCTTCCCTCAGCAAACCTGAACTCCTCTCTCTGCCTTTTGCACACTCTGCTCTGCTTGTCCTTCACTAAACCCCCAGTGCAGCCCAACCTGCCCAGAACCCACCAGGACCTTCCCACCAGGCGAGAATGTGGCACAGCCACCTCCAGCTTTCTCCCAGGGATGGACTCTCCCCTATCCAGTTGTGGAGGGCAGTGACTGAGCAGCTTTGGGTGGGTACCTGGCACCCGGGCAGGGGGACCCTGCTGCCCCAGCCCCCTGTTCCTCACCTCCACGATCATCCTCACGGTGGGCAGGGTCGCGGTGAGGCTCTGGGCGTGGGGCGGGCGCACGGTGACGGGCACACAGCCGGCGTACAGGCAGCCATAGAAGGCTGTGATGAGCTCAATGCCTGCAAGGACACGGCAGCTGGAGCAGGGGGCACTGGGGAGGGACACCCTGGGGACACCAGGGCACTGCTGCTCCTCCAGGAGTTCCTTCCTGCTGGATAAGGGGGGCACTCCCACGGTGCAGATGCGCGACATCAGCGCCGAGGGCAGCGCAGCGAGCTGGGGAAGCTTGGGATAAGGGGACTGGGAAGGTAAAGCACAGAAAATCATCTCCATTGTACAGGAAAAGAAGAGCCTGAGTGTCAGTTGACTCAAAAGTCAGTCAGGACACGGAGCATGGTCTGGCAGGGCTGTAAGTACACACTGGTGACCAGCTCACACCAGCAGTGAGTGTCTGCCCTGTATTTCCATATCCCAGTGAGAAACCAAAGAAAGCCCAGGCTGCACTTCGCCAGTGGGATCCAGCCATTCCCAAAACCCACTTACCAGGAGGATAAAGAAGCACCACATTGTCTCCTGCATTGAGATGTCCTTTGTCACACAGCACTGACGCGATTCTCTCGGCCTTCTTGTGCAGCTGAAGGCAGGTGGCCGTGCACACAGTGGTTCCCTTGAAAGGACACAAAAATGCTCAAAACAGGGGCTAGCACAACACCAACTGGCTGCTGTGAGATCAAACCAAGCTTGCTGGGCTAGCAGGAGGCTACAGCTAGGAGTTATCTCTACCTAAAGGCTGCTGGCGCTCAGTGAGGCACTTAATCCACTACGGTATCAAAGGACAGAGATGGAGTTAGATCTGCTCTAGAAAATTCTACCTTCCAGGGAGTCAAGTTCAGGTCTTCTTGCACCAGAACCTTGCCAGAATATACTCAACAGGGGTACACCATTAACTGATACAGGAACCAGTGGGACCTACAAACACGCTCAGTTTTAAAATGAAGCCTCGAACCGCGAGAGTCGTTCGCTGAAGGGACCTACAGGGTCAAAGGGTCAAGCTTTAAGTTACAGATCTATGGGCAAAGGCTGATACAGAGATTAAAGAGAGGCACTGCAGAGGGCAGAAGATTTTCAAGACAGTCTCAAACTGGCACTGAATAACATGTGGGCCTTAAAATCCAAGAGCTCAGCACTGACCGTACCTTGGCATTCAGTAAAAGGAAGAGTGGGTGGTCAGGGGTGGCTTGAGCCCTCCACTGCAACACCTCTGTCAGGAACTGGTGCTGGAACAGAGAGGCAGGAATTCAACACCAGCTTCTCCCTCAAGAGCTTCTGCACCCAGCTGGAGAGGGAAATCCCTTCCCCTTCTCCAGCTCTGACAAGAGCTGATTTACCTTTTTAACTAAATCGTTGTCTTCTAGTTGGCCCAGATCTCTGCCCGAGGCCTGAGCGATGCGCTTCCCAGCAACCAGGTTCCCCACCATCACAGAGGCAGGGCCCACGCCTGTGGAGAGACAACAACCCCCTGGAATGGGTTCTCTGGGAAAGCAGAGTGAAGGCGCAAAGAGTCTCTGCAGGGTCCCACCGCTCCCGGGCACGGATGCAGGAGGAGAGGGAATGAAACCTCACTGATGGAGTTCAGCAGGCACTGCTGGTCTCTGCTCATCAGCAGGGAGAATCCCAAGGAGTTCAAAGGTAGGAATCAAAATTCCTGACTAACACATGCAAAGAAGAGGCCTCAAACACGCCCCAGCCACAGGGCACGAGACAGGCTCTGGTCCCATGGGGAATAGGGCACGGAGTGGGACACATCACCCTGTTCCTGGGGCTGAGCCTCAGTTCACTGCCACCAAAAGGGCCCAAAAGCGGCTCAGGTTACCTGGCTGTTATTGCCTGGGCTTTGGCAAGTTTGTCACACAGGTGTGTGGGCACATGAGGATGTTGCAGGGGTGCAGAGAGCCCTCCAGAAAGTGCTGTTTGGTTTGCGAGATGTGGATCCCTCCCAGTGGAGTTTTTGGCAATGTGTTGGCTGGCACGAGAGCAAGGCAGTACACACCCACTTGGTGAATGCTGTCAATGGCCTGCAGAGAGGAGAGATGGTCACTGCAGCTCTGGCCACTGCTGGACACAGCCTGCTGTTGTTGACTGCACTGACATTGTAAGGCAAATCCCTGGATTTCCAAGGTGCTGGAGGAGTGAGTCAATCACTGACATCCCACATTTCACCTCTGCATCACCAGTGAGCCCTGCAGTGAGAGCCTGGAGTGCTGGCACTTCCCTGCCTTTACAGCCCTTTCACAGACACCAAATCCATTTTTAAATCTTTCATGACCAATATCCCAAAATACCCACAGTTGCCTGATGAATCACAGGATTCTGATCTCGGGACTGTATCCATCTGTCTCCTCTGAGCCATCACACTCTGTTCCTTTCTGCCCACCTCAGCATCCAGGCATCTGATCCATTATTCACAGCACCAGGTACTTCCCTGATTTTCCTCCCAAGCTCACATACTTCACACCCTGAATGTCATTCCCAGGAATGACACACATGCAGTGCAGGCAGCTCTCAGAGGAAATATTTGCTACTCATTCTGCTTTTAGGACTACACTCATTCAGCTGGTTTAACCTTCCTCTGCTCACTGTCCCCCTGCTGAAAATGCAGCTCCAAAGGCAAGGGTGGCTTTAAAGCCAAACTCTGAGCTCCACGTGATCCAGACTAAAAGCAGAACTCCAAAGCTTGAGCACAGATCTGCTCTGCAGTGCTGAGGGAACTGTTTCTCCAGGTTGGAAAGGACCCTGAAGTTCATTCCATTCCATTCCCACCCCCTGCCATGAGCAGGGACACCTTCCACTAGACCAGGCTGCTCCAACCTGGCCTTCAGGAAGCTTCCAGGGATGGGGCAGCCACAGCTCCTCTGGGAAATCCATTCCAGGGCCTCCTCACCCTCACAGGGAGGGATTCCTTCCCAACATCCCACCTAACCCTGCCCTCTGGCAGTGGGAAGCCATTCCCCCTTGTCCTGGCACTCCAGTTCCTTCAGGACACAACAGAACACCTTGGACCCAGCAGCTGTAACAGCTTGTGACCCTGCACAAACCCCCTGTGCCAAGAGGGATCTGGAGCCTGCGCTGCCTCCATCCCAGTGTTCCCTCCATCCCTGTTCTTCCTCCACCCCTGTGCTCTCTCCACCTGGGCCATTCCAGTGGCCTCTGCCTTGCCCACACCCCGAGAATGGCAGCCCCTCCCCTGACCTGCAGCACCCGACTCATCCACTGGAAGCTGTCCTCCTCCGAGGCATCCGGCCTCTGCTCCGCCACCACCACGATCCTCTCGTCGTAGAACACGGACACGGAGAACACGGCAATCCTGAGGGAAAGGGGGAGAGCCACAGTGGTACAAATCCCAGCTTTATTCCCTGGGAACAGGGAGCCAAGGCAGAGCTTGTGAACATAACCAAGGGGGGCAAAGACAGAGAAACAAACGTCAGACAATTCAAATGGAAAAGGAAAGACAGGGAAGGGTTTAAGGGGTTAATTCCATCTCCTGATGAAAATTCCACATGGCCTCCTGTCCTCCCAACCTGCTGTCATGTTCCTGTTCCAACCTGTGGCAAATCACCAAGGCAAGAAGCTCTAAAGGCACCTACATGATGGTTTAAAACCTCCCTCTAAGTCCTAGAGACGCGAGCTCCAGCCCTGCCTGAGGATCTGGAAAATTATCTCCACAACTGCTAAATAAAAACCAAGTATCTTTGGACGTGAACGAAACCCTTCCTTGCTGCAGAGCACCAGCAGCAGCTAAGGACTAAAACTCTGCAGAGACAGAGACTTAAATTCTCCATGTGGCCAACTTGTGACTCCTTCCCCTAAAGCACAAAGACTTGATGGAAAGCCAGGCCGGATACTGGGAAGAGGCTGGATAGTGGGAAAAACACCTGTGTTGGTCGGGCAGGATCAGGCCATTTACCACCTAAATCAAAAATACATCAGACTTTAACTGAGCTGCCCAAAGAGAAATCCCAAGAAAACACTGGAGACCCTGTTTCCCTTTATTCCACACAGCAGCAGGTGGGATTCTTGTGCTGACCTTCCTCTGTAAACTGTTTTGATGGACTCCACGGCCAGGCCGGTGGCCACGATGTCGTCGGCGTTGTGCCTTCGCCCGCTCACCATCAGCAGCCCGTCCATCTTGCCAACCACGAACACCAAACTGCCCTGCAGCACAAGGAGGCACCTGTGAGTCCTCCTCACACACCCTCTGGCCCCAAGGGCTTCTCTCTGAGCCACGGGAGGCCCGAGCAGAGGGGCAGAGCAGCGCCAAGCTCAAAGCTGCCTCACGTACGGGCCCGACGAATCCCAGCAAGCCGGAGCGCACGAAGGGCACTTCCCCCACTGGAGAGCCTGAGGAGTTCACAGGGATCACCTGCAACACAGGGGAGCACATTGGAGGCCAGTGGATTCGCCTGAGCACAGAAAAACCTTCCCCACACCCCTTTATGTGAGCGAAGGGGAGGGAGCCCTCAGCACAGTCATTGTTTCAGCAGTGTGGGAGATGTCTCTGCAAGGGGAGTGCTGAATATCCCTGACTGTAAGGAGCTTTCCAGGGTATATTTTTTAAAAAAAACAACATTAACACTTCAGTTACAAACCCAGGAGATTACACAAGGCTGCCAGTTTTACAGAGAAAAACGGGGCAAGAACGACGCACTCTGCTGTACATACCTCGAAAGTGTTCTTTGTCACCCCTGCCAGCCCATAATACATCATCCCTCCTGCTCTGGAGCTCACACAGATTTCACCAATCTCGTCTGTTTTACAGAGCTGGGGTGGCCCATCGGGTTTCACAATGCACATCATGCCTAGGACAGATCAGGCTTTGTTAAAACAGCCCCCAGACTTTGCCTTGTGTGACAAATGTCACACTGAATGGTGACAGAAATGACAGAGTCTGGCCCTGCCCGACCTCCCCCACACCAAGGCTGGATATGTGGGGAGAACATGGACCTGTTCTTCTCCTAAAACAACCCCAAAAAGGTCTTGTAGGAGCCTCCTGCCTGTTTTTACCTCCTGGCATCACGTGGCCGACGTCCTGGACGGTGAGAGCTGAGTTTTTATCTTCAGTGTTGACCCGAATCACCCCGAAGCTCAGCCCGTTCATGGACAGGATGGCTCTGCCTGGCAAAGGGGCCCCAGGGACTCCAGGCCTTTGAAGGACACAAAATCAATGAATACACTCGATCAGGACTCGGATGGAGACACCACAGCAACAGAAAGAGGAGGATTTCAGTGTCTCTGCCCTGCATAGTGACTTAAAACTGAGATGGGCGGGAGGAATTGCCTCCCAGAAGAGCCACACTGATCAATCCCTAAGGAATTGTGTTCCTGGGCAGCACAGCTCCTCTCCCAGCTCGTTATCTCACCCATGCTAATCCCCAGCTCCCAGGTCAGATGACTGCAGGGCTGTTTGTTACAGAGGGCAGCAACGGGCAGAGTCTGAAAACACCCAGGGTGATCTCAAATCTAACCCCAGACTCAGAACACCTCTCCTGTGACCCTGTGACTCCGAACACCCCCCTGGCTGTGCAGATGAGGAGCAGGAAAAGCAGCAGCCAGGCCCTGCTGAGCTGTCACAGCCCAGAACACACTCGTGTCTCAGGAGGGATGTTCCACAGCTCAGCCACTCCAGCACCTGAGCACACCCAGCAAATGTCAGTGGAGTTCATTACATGCTTAAATCAACTCTGACCAAGCCATGTGTGAACAAAGCCCAGCCTGGATGAGTCAACCCAGCAGTCAGACGGCGACGGTACCTCCGGATCGCGATGGTCATCGCCTCGGGGGAGGTGGCACAGGGACAAATGGCCTCTGGTTTGAGCCCATGGCTCTGGAACAAGCTCAGGAAGGCATCACAGGAGGAGACAGACCCTGGGAAGAAAGAAAACGTGCCACTAGGACCTCACAGAATTTGATTTGATGCTCATCTACAGGGTGGGTCAGGAGGAGGATGTGGGAAACTACGGCAGGAAACGGCTTCAAGTTGTGCTGGGGTGTTTAAGGTGGATATTAAGGAAAATCTCCTCGCTGAAGGGGTGGCCAGGCACTGGAACAGGCTGCCCAGGGGAGTGGTGGAGTCACCAACCCTGGAGGGAATTAAAACACGTGTGGATGTGGCACTTGGGGACGTGGCTTAGTGGTGCACGTGGCAGTGCTGGGGAAGCAGTTGGGCTTGATGATCTCACAGGTCTCTTCCAACCCAATCAATTCTCTGATTTTACAAACTGTCTCCCCACTGCTCCCCACCCAACCTTTTCCTGTACTTTGCAGGATCCCTCAGAAGCCAAAGGATGGAAGGATGGAACCCCCTCGTTGTGGTGCCCAAGCACCATGAGGCAGAGCTCTGAGAGCTCCTCAGGGGCGAATCCCGAGGGAGGGGAGGTTGATCCCACGGGACACCAGCTGAGCACCCCCTGCCCTGGGAGCAGCAGGCTGCCCACACTCACAGGGATTTGCACCATCAGTGACGATCAGCATCCGCAGGGAGCTCAAACTCACGTCTCTTTGGTCTCGATGGGCCATCATGGCCCAGTGCAAGTCTCGACACTTCACCAAAGCCACTTTTGCTGCAAACCAGCACAAAACCACGGGTAAGGACAAAGAAAAGCCTTCCACGAGTCACTGTCGTACACACTCCCAAATGAGGAAGTTCTCACTAAAGCAAGGAAGTGTTAATTAGCTGAGCCTGCTGAACAGCAAACCCAACCACACAGTAGCATCTGCTGTGGCCTGCAGGCCACTGCCCACCACCTGAGCCAGGGTCTGTCACCCTCACAGCTCCTCCTCCAAAGGCCATAAATCATTACCACCCTCTGGAGGTCCTCGGTGGGGCCTGGGATCAACATGCCCTTGGTTTCATCCAAGAAACTGGCTCCAAGCCAGGAGGTCCCACCACCAATGCTCACACGGCATCGAGATTTATTTAAAAATAAATTAGGATTTGTGCATATTTAGAAATAAATGGCACAGTCCCCTGCCCTCCCAACCTGCTGCCACCTTTTTGTTCCAACCCTGGAGCAGGTGGCAAACTGGTGGAACCAGCCTTAGAACACTGGTGGCAAATCACCAATGGAAGAAGATTTACAAGAAGATCTACATGACACTGGGGGCTTAAAATCTGTCACTGAGTCTTAGAGACACAAGCTCCAGCCCTGCCTGAGCATCCAGAATATTGTATCAACAACTGGCAACATAAAAATTTTCAGACATGAGTGAAACTCTTGGCCCTTGAGATTTGTCATGGGAGGGCAAGAAGAAAGGACCTAATGCATCTTTTTAATGCCCCTCCACTCCCTGATCCTGAGAGCTCCAGGGTGGAGCTGTGGGACGTCCTGAGTTACCTTTGTGGGCGTGAACCCTCTGCACCCAGGAGAGAGGGCAGGTTTTCATCACAGAATAGGGCACGCTGATGGTGTGCAGCTTGTTCATTACATTCTGAAAAGCAGGAGAAAGATGGTCAGAAAGGGCTCACAAACCTTTTATTGAGCAGAAATAAGAGTCACTCTCGGTCCCCATCAACCCCCACGGTGAATTCACAGAGCTTTAGTGAGGATGGTTCTGTGACTCTCTCAGAGAATTGCAGGTCTGGCAGGGAGGGAAATGGTTGGTTTAACAGGGAATGGTCCCCCAGCCACGGCCTCAAATGCTGCCTTTATCCCATTTCATTGGCTCATGGAATCCCAGACTGGTTTGGTCTGGAACAGACCTTAAAGCTCATCTCATTCCACCATCCCAGGTTGCTCCAAATCTGGCCTTGGACACTTCCAGGTATGGAGCAGCCACAGCTTCTCTGGGAAAACCATTCCAGTGCCTCCCCACCCTCACAGGAAGGAATTTTTTCCTGATATCTAATGCAATCATCAATCATTAATCTCTCAATAATTACAGAGGGCTCTGGAACGCTCCGACTCACCGTGAGAATGCCGTGCCACAGCCCTGCATCCTTCTTAAAGTCCAGCACATTCACTATCGTTTCACCTGGGAAAGGAAAGCTGGAGTTGTGAAGTGCAACGTGCCAGGACAGCTGTGCCCATCATTGCTGCTGGAATGTGCACATGGATGAACCTGTCACTGCCTCTGTCAGAGCTGCTCCACGGGCACACGGAGCCCTCATTACACGTGCTACTGCTCCCAGCTCCTCGTTATGCAAAGTAACAACTGCACATCCATTTCTGAGCAGGAGCACAGCCCAGAGAGCTGCCAGGAAATCACATCCCAGCCTGGAACGTCCATCAGCAGGACAGGAGGGCTCTGAGCCTCGTTATGCACGAGCAGCGCAGGGAAGGGGAGCAGGGAACATCATTTCAAGCCCTGACTCCCAGAAGCAATGGAAACCCAAGTGATGGTTCCAAAAGACAAACTTTGCATTTTAAAGCACTTTGACCTACAGCTCTATAAATAGTTTCACTCATGGATCAAGGAATTAGCTTGAATTACAAGGCAGACCAGACTAAAACCATATCCTAGAGCAGAACTCTCTGGAATCTCACCAGAGTTTTCCCATCTCCACTTCTGGGTTACCCAAAAAAGCCTCATGGGACCAGAATAGCCCCAGCAAGAGGCTTTGGTATTTACACACTCTCAGGAACAAAAGTTTGGGAAGATATTTCCATAGGGGATCAAAGGGGACTCGAGCCTGTTGGAAAATGCTCTGGTTTCAGTTCATTTGCTCCCCTTTTGGTTCAGCAGAACAGACTCAGTAACTTCCCAGACATGATGCAAATCCCACTTCTTATTCCTCTTCATTAAGGTTGTGAAAATGATGCCATTTTGGACAGAGAAGGATTACACTCAGCCTTCACTTCTGGGGGAGAATTAAACTGTGCTTTTTTATTTCGCTTTTTTTTTAAGTAGCTCTTGGTTACTCAGAGACTGCTGTGAAACATGTGAGAGGCAACCACCCAAAATAATGCTGCTGACCCTCCTCTGTGCCCTCACCCACCTTCAGAGTAGTTGCAGGCCTGAGACAAGGCTTGGCAGTGGGCCAGCATGGCCACCCGAGACACCGTGACCCCCATGACACTGCCCTCCTTGCTGGTCTTGTACTGCAGGAGAGAGGGGAGAGTCAGGGAGGGACCCTGGATCCTGGGGGTGGAGGAGGTTCAATCACAAAACCCAAATTAAATCAAGTTTCCTTTCTCTGAAGCTGCTGAGACAAACCCAAACCCACCCACTGGAAGGGTCGGCCCCGAGGAGCTGGTTACTGTGGGGACAAACAGCAGCTCCAGGGAGATGGGACATAAAATGAGTGTGCTTGTGTTTATCTCACTGCTACTGATGCTCACAACATCTCTTCCTGCTCCCACAACAACCTGAAAAGCCAGTTTGTGACTTAGGGATGGCCAAACCACCCCTTAAACCAGGGCAGTCCCCAGAAGTTGCCTTCTGGCCTCCAAACAAAGATCAGCTCTGCCAGGAGGAGCAGAGAACTCAAACTGCTCCAGCAGCATCAGGAATCTGTGCTACCAAGCACCATCTCACAGCTCAGCTGCCCCCACTCCTCACTTTCTGGAACAAGAGCAGTTCTCCAGCTCATTCCAAGCAGTGCCCAAGGCCACACAAAGGGACTCAAAAACTAAAAGGAGCTTCACAGCAGGATGTCCACTTGTTGCAGTGGCAAGAAATGGGGAGTTTAAGGGAGTGAGGTGAAACTATTCTGTCTTGGGTGATTAGAACATTAAATTCAGCTCATGGAAGCTACTTTCCATTCTCCATTCACTACTTACCTCAATATATGCTGGCTCAGTTCCTGCTGCTGAGATGTTGGGCTGCCAGTCCTTGGGAGATTTGGAGAGATATTTTGAATCTGTCACAACCCATTTGAGCCTGGGCCAACCTGGAGCCAAAATTAAACGGTGCATTAATATCAGTTTATTTATTGAGGGATTTATATTCTGCAGGAATGCACCAAAGCCCATCATTTGTCCAAGTTCAGTTACACAAGCAGAATTCCAAGCCAAGCCCAGCAACCAACCAGAAGGTTCATCCCGTTTCTCATCAGGGAGTTCAGTGGGCAACAAGGTACTTCCTCTCCTCAGGAAAGATCCCTGCAGCATTCCTAAAAATAACCTGCTGTATTGTGAATAAACTGCCTTGGAAGCTGCCAAATGCCACTGGAGGGGCCTTGAGGACAACCCTGGCTCATGAGGTGGTTCCTCGTGGCTTCCAGAACCCCGAAGTTCCACCAGAGACGTGGATCGATCTCACCACACACTCAAAAAACCCACAACAGTTTGGTGACAGGATCAGAAGTTGCCCCCTTTGCCCCCCCACCCAAAAATGCCTCCAGGCTCCTGGAAGCTCCTTTCAGACAGTTCAGATCCAGCAAAAGCAGCATCAGAAGCCGGCACAGAACTGACTCACCTTTAAACTGCACAATTTCTCCGTTCTGGGTTTTTGGAAGCCCTTTCAGACACACTTCAGTGGTAAGGGCCAGAGCAATGCCACAGCTCCCCAGCAGGAAGCCAATCTGCTGCCCACCAGCATCCTGAGGGAAGAGGGGGAAAAGTCACTCCTGTTCTAAGGTGATGTTAAGTGAGATTCCCCCTCACCAAAATCCAGGGTTTGGTAACGCTCTGGGAACTGGGCAGGAAGGAGAAGAAGAAGAAACAACCCATTCCCACAAACACCCAGAATCACAATTAGAGCAACCTGGCCTAGTGGGAGGTGTCCCTACCCATGGAAGGGGGTGGAACTGGGTGGGCTTTAAGGTCCCTTCCAACCCAAGCCATGCTGGGATTCTGTGAAACACGTCCCTGGCGGGATTCAAATGCATTGGATGTGAAATCCAGAGAGAACAAGTGCTCCTGTCCAGCATCCAGGCATGGATCACACCCCATCCAGTGTCACTAATGGAAACCCAGATGCTTCAAAGAAGAATCAAGAGGCAAACAAAAAATACCAGAACGTGTAATTACACTGAAATAATGAGAGCTCTCTATCCCCAGGAACCAATTCCTGCTGCACAGTGATAAAAACACCAGAATGAGGAGGTTCACTTAGAGACTGATTGGGCAAATCCTGCACAAGTTTGAATTTTGCATGTGGTTGCTAT
The DNA here is from genome assembly GCA_013397135.1 of Pachyramphus minor. Taxonomy (NCBI): domain Eukaryota; kingdom Metazoa; phylum Chordata; class Aves; order Passeriformes; family Tyrannidae; genus Pachyramphus; species Pachyramphus minor. The sequence goes on from VYXB01006631.1 coordinate 120,745, forward strand.
AGCAGTTTGTGCAGGGAAATGGAATCAAAGCTCTGAGCGTTCCCAGACCAGCTCCCACCTCTCCTGCCATAGGTTTGCCAGGAGCCTGCTGCTTTTGTTTCCCTTAGGAAACCCTGTGGTCTCCCACAGTAATATGACAACAGTGCAGAAATTCTGGCAAGGGGCAAAGAAAACACTTTTGTAGCACAAATAATTTACAAGAAGTGCCTCAGAATCTTCAGAAACACTGAGCACCTTCTTCTCCAGCAGAGTCAAAGCCTGACAGAGCCCAGCAGGGCTGGGCTGAGCCCCCTCCCATCAACCAGGGGGCAGGTTCTCACTGCTCTGTGTTCCCTAGAAATGATCTGCAGTAAGGGAATGAAGACTGCAGCTTTCAGGAGAATCGAGCAGCCCCAGCTGCTCAGCACAGCTCTGGTCAATATGTTTTTCCATTTTGAAATGCCACTCCAGACACCCAGAGCTCCTGGTGGGTACAGGCAGCAGCTGGAGGCTGTGAAATGCTGTCAGAGGCTGATGGTCTGACTTGGTTTCCATCCCACATCAGCCTATGGCTCCTCCAAGTTCCAGCAACGTTACCTTTCTGGTAAGAGGTACCTCTATAGGCACTGGGATCACTTCTGCCAGGAGACAGCCATAAAATGCCACCATGAACATCACAGGGTCGTTGTTGGGATAGACAAGGGCCACCTGCAACCCACACAGGTGTGCTGTTACTTGAAACAGAAGTCAAAATTGCACAGTTCAGATCTGCAGTGACTAAAACTCAGGAAGCTTTTGTGTTATTTCACCACAGAATGTATGGAACGGGCCTGAGCTCCTCATGGATTAATGCCACCATTCCCACATGTTCCCACAGCTGAAGGTGCTCACTCAGCCAAAACACAGAGATCAGACCCTGGGTCTCTCTCAGAGCTGCAGAGCTCTTCCTCAGATGGATTTCAAAGCCCAGAGACAAAAAGCTGCTCCCTGAGGAGCCAGAGCAAAATTACACCAATTCCTTTCCTAAGGAGCCTGTCCCTGGGATCAGAGAACTGCTGTGGAAAAAACAAGATCCCTGTGCCTGTGGCAAATTACAGCCCCCCCCAAAAAACCCCTCCTTTTACTCCAGAGGGAGAACCAGGCAGCCCCAAAGTCATTACCCTGTCTCCAGGTTTTAACACAGGCTCATTTTTGGTCCCCAGTTTATTGAGCAGGGTGTAGGCCAGCTTGAGACTTCTGCTCCACAGTTTGCCTGGAACACAGAGAACACAGACTTGCACAGGGGAACAGTTCAACTCTGGGCTGCTTCTACCACCTGCAGCCACACTGGGGTGTCCACAATGCCCTCAAAACCTCAGGGAGGTTTTTGGGACCCCCCCAAACTCCCTCCCCACACCCCCAGCCCTGTGCTGTCCCCACTGCTGCAGGGGAAGGGAGGGCTCGGGCCCCACTCACCGTATGTGAGGGTATAAATGGGTTTTCCTGTCACATCCAGAGCTGTCAGACAGGGACACTTGGCCTGGGTGGTCCCCCAGCGCTGCAGAGCTGCTTCCAGGGCAGGAGGCCAGTTACACACCACTCCCAGGGGCTCTCCCTTCACCGGGGTCATCTGCCTGCCCTCAGGCTTGGGCTGGTTGGGGTCGGGCTGGGGAACTGAGAAAATTCAATGGTATTTCCAGTATATACTGGGATGTCTCCAACACAATCCAAATATAACAATATCCCCACTCCTTTCCTGTTAGTACCTGACAGCTGAGCTGGAAAGGCACTGAAAACAAACGTGAGGGTGATGAGGAAAAGCATTTAACAACCCCAGCCCAGCCCCAAAAACCAAGACATGGTGAACAGTCTTCTCCCAGGGTGGTGTTTTAAGGTGTTCAACACATCAAGTGAGGAAAGGAACACAGAATTGGAGAAGAGGAAACCTTACAAAATAAGGGCTGGAATGGAATCTCCAGCAAGGAAAATCCCCTTTTGGGAAATTAATTAACGTGGCCTAAGCAAAATGAAGGGGTTTCAAAAACCTATTTAAATAGTTTTGTTAAGAAGTTTAGTGCTGAGGAGGTCCCCCAAAGCTCAGCAGAACAGCAAATTACTTCAAACACTGGTTTGGTGTCAGACTATTCATGGAGGCTGCTGCAAATACTGAATCAGAGGCAACCAGGTAACAAGGGTACACATTCTTTCAGTTCTAAGCACGTGTAATTGCAACAAGTGATGAATAAAACCATTGTTTGTGCCATTACCTTCCACGATTTCTTCAAAATCATCCACAAAGAATTCTTTCAGGGGTGGTCTTTTAGGTCTTTTCAAGGTGTTAAGCAACTGCTGAATTTTCGTGGAGACTCTGCTGCTCACAGGGACACCTGGAGGGGAAGATTTGGGCCAAAAAAAGTGTTCACGTGTCTCTTACAAACAATTACACCTCAGCTCCTTCCAGCACAGGGCACCCACTGGTCCAGCTACTGGTTTCTGCTATTAAAGCTGTGCCAGTGCAGGAGGGACATTAATTTTACATCAGCTCTGTGTTAACTCAGCAGCCAGAAAACGCCATTAACAGAAATTCATTTTTTAAAGCATTTCCTCCCTTCCAAATCCTGATTTCCACGTGCCAGCAGAGGGGACACACCAGGACATCCAGTGCCACCCTCTGCACAAAGCTTTCAGTCAGACAGCTTGGAGTATCTTCAGCTTCATGGGAGCTCAATTAGGAGTCAAGAATTACATTCTTTCTTTCTTTTCCTTTTTTGGGGACTCTGGGACAAAAGCTTTTAAGAGCAATTAGCTCCACCCATGCATTTGTCATTTTTTTATCTTTAACAGTGGCAGAGAAGAGCCTGTTGCCCCTGCCAGGGCTGTTTGCAGCTCAGCACATGGCAGGTCACTGGGGCAGCACAGGAATGGGTGAATCCCAGAATCCCTGAGGTGGGAAAAGCCCTCCCAGACCATCAAACCCAACCTGTCCCCACCTTGTCCCCCAGCCCAGAGCACCGAGTGCCACGTCCTTGGACACCTCCAGGGGTGGGGACTCCACCACCACCCTGGGAAGCCCCTTCCAACCTTTAACAACCCCTTTCCATGCAGAAATTCCTCCCAAATCCCAACCCAGCTGTGGCACAGGATCGTGCTGGTGCCGCCGCCGCCGCCAGCCCCGATTCGTGACGTGCTCCAAAACGGGATGAACTCGAGTTTGGGAGAACAAACCCCGTGGTTTAAGCCCTCCCTGAACACTGTCCTGGCTGCTGGGGCTCGGGGAGGGTCCATACCATCAGCAGTGTCCATGAGGCTGGAGCGGTTGGATCCCTTGTGCATCCCCTTCACAATTCCAGAGGGAGGGAGGTCGATGGCCGCCGGCCGCGCCGAGGGAGTGGAGGTAGTTGCTGTGACATCTGGGGGAACTGAGAAATTTTCTAAAAAGAGGAAGAAATCAGTTAAATACTCCTTTTAAATCAGGCAGAACAAGCAAAAAGTGTCAATTACCTGTTACAACATTAAGGCTTTAAGGATGCCTGGGAGTTATTAATGCTAAACACTCTGAGCCCTAAATGTTAAGCACATTCCTCTGCTCTAGAAACCAAAAGCCAAAGGCACAAGGTTTTTCCGTGTCAGGAAAGTGGTTCAGCAGAACAGAATTCCTGTTCTTGGTTACTAAACCTTGAAGCTCAATCTTGTGCCATTCAGTAGTGTAAAAAAAAAATGTATATATATATATAAAAAAAATAAAAGTTTGAGATTCACGTGAGCTCTGAAATCTCCAAAGCCCAGCACAAACCCCTCCCTCACCTATGCACTGATTCCTCTTGCTAGAATTCTACTGTTTAGCTTTTTTTGTCAGTCAGGGCTTTCAGAAACAAACCACGTGAGAATTTGACCAAAGCAGATCAGCAAAAATCGAGTTGGGTTTCAATTCCTTCCAGCTGGGTGGTTACACAGCCTGTCCAGCCCTGACAGAATAAATCCCACAGACAGTGGGAGCTGCTTGAAGTTGCAAGACACTGTCCTGCCTTGGAGACCAGGCTGGAACTGCATCCTGCAGCAATTCTCCAACGAACTCTCTCTTAAAAAAAGGGGGTTTTTGCTTATGTGGGATTTCTTTACACAACCCAGCAGGTTCAGTCATCTGACAGGGGAAGAATATTCTATTCTGGCTTAACAGCACCAGCAATTGGTGCTTACAAAGGAAAAAAAACCAACAAATTTGAAGCTCAGAGAGTCTGAAGCCAGATCCTACCTAATTCCCACTTGAAAGGGTTTTGTGGTTGATTCTGTGTTGATTTCCCTTTTTCCAGGGATTACAAACAACCCATTTCTGCATCCCTTTGGAGACACAGAGGTAAGGAACAGTTCTCTTGCACTGAACTTCTCAGATCACTGAGAAGGACCTGGATTTGTACAATCCAAACATCTGCAGGACTTTTTATTTTCTCTCTCCAGAGAGCTGGACAGAATTGTGTATGTGAGAGTTCTCCACTTAAATCAGCTGTTAACATGGGGTGAACGTGGCAAATATAATTCTGACACAGATTTAAAGCTTCTACTTTGCATAAAACACTAATTAGATAGTAGATATTATATTCTGTAGGTGAAAAGCTGTATTACCTCAATTCATTACAAAAGGTAACGTGGCTTTCTGCATTCTCCAATTAAAAACAGCCTCTCTGCTTCAAAGACATTCATTATATTGACTACATTTTATGGGCAATTTCCTCAGTTTTCCGTTTCAGGAAACAATTTGCATCCCAGCAAATAAACAAAGAAAAGTAACAGCAATAAAAAACCCAAAATAAATAAGTGAAACAGTTCAAACCACCAGCACTTCTAGGCACTGCTTGCCCCCAAACCAGTTAAGCAGAAGCAGAGAGCACACGAAATACAGACATGTCCTACGGTGCAGGAATTTCCTCCCCAGCAGCTAAAAAGGACAAACATACACAGAGCAAAAACAAACTTGGCCATTTCATACAGAAGCATCAGCAGCAAGGAGCACCTCAGAGCCTCAGAAAACTGAGCCTGGGGTATCCAGATCTGTAGATTCTGCTCCGTCTCCTCAGCACCTGGATGCTCTGGTTGTTCCTCAGCCACTCAGGGAAGAGCTGGGCTAAAGCTTTACTCTGATGAACCCATTTTTTTAAGGACAGGGTCATTTGTTCACACACAGGGTTGGGTTTGGCTCGTTCTCTTTTCGGATCTGACGCAAACAATAAACCGTCAGGGCTCAGAGCAAGATGAGGATGGCAAACACGGCACTTCCCCACTCCATAGGCACAGACACCCCCAAGGAATTCAGCAGGACACAAGATGGAAATGCCACTTGCACAGGGCAGCTTTGTGCCCACAGGAGCTCCCAAGAGCTGTAGACACAAAGCAACACAGTACAGAGGTTGTGCCTCCTGCTCTGCCCACACTGTCCCTGGAGCCTCCTCTGCTTCCAGAGGCTCCTGCTCCCACTGCCCCTTTTCCAACCGCCTCAAACCTTCCGAAATCCTTCAGGGGAAAAAACCAAAACCACGTGATGGTGCAACTCCAACCAATCCTAGCAGGTTCCATCAACACCAGCTAAACCCTTGCTCAGAATTTCCCCGTGGGAATGGACAACTCCAGCTTTATCAACACAGTCTGAACTCGAAGCGAGCGTTCTGTTGGTACCCAGCTCCTACCTATTCGAGTATTGGCAAATACATCAGCTAGTGACCCACTGGTCCCTTTGCCTTCTCCATGGGAAAGTGTAGAGGATGCTGATGAGGATGTGGATGACCCCTGAACAGATCGGTTGATCCAAGACTCAGCATTCTGTAAGCTCTGGTGCAATGCAGCAGAGAGAGCAGCCTGGCGCCTGAGCGAGCCCTCGTCCTCGGAGGCGGAAGACGTGTCTGTGTGGAAGCAGAAAGAAAATCTAACTGCTTAGGGAAAAGCACAAGGCACTGAACATGCTCTTTCCAATCACATATCAACAGGCTTTCACAGAGGATCTGTTTTCCACGGCCAAACCATTAAAGCAGGAGACGGGTCGGGGGGGGAACACACTCACCCCTGTTCGATTTACCTCCTCAGGGCAACATCCTTCCCCTGGCTTCTCCAAGCTTAGGACTTATCCCTCATTACTTTTTCCCTTCATATTCTGTGATAGCAGATGCTGGTTTGCCTAATTCTGAGCTGGGAAGTGAGGGGTCAGTGTGGTTGTCACAAAGCAAACTCCCCAGAACAAAGCAGAACTCGGGAAACAGCTGTGCCAAGGCCACAGCAGAAAGTGCTTTTGTCTGGGGCTCTAAATGGGGCCTTTTCAATGGCAGAAAACAAACAAAAAGGGCCCAGCCCCAAAACAAAACAGAGAAATCTGCAACAAGGAACTGTTCCTGTGTGTCCCAGAGCACGGATACCTCGGCTGTCCCTAGACTGTGAGTTATATATTCAGTAAATGTACTTAAATAACTCAGTAGTTATTTACCATGAAGCCAGCACTCAGTACTTGGGATGCTGGTGCTAAACACAAACACTCAGGTAGCTCTGGCCTAAAATTCAGGTGTTCTCAAAAGTGATTTTCTGCCTACGCTCAAGTGGTAAATTAAACTATCAAATCATGTTCTACCCACTTGCCAGAGTGGAATGGGACTGAATCCAGCCCCACTGGAAGTGCTGAGCTTTATCCATGTGACACCCACAGCTCGGGATGTGCTGCAGTCCTGGACATGTGAGCACAGAGCTGGGACCCAAAGCAGACACCAGGAACGTGCACCAGCCCCCTGGGGAGGGGAGGGGAGAAAAGGAAGTGTGACAAAACAGGAGGTAGAGAGGAGGAGGAGGAGGAGTGACATGGCCCAGCAGAGCAGGCTCAGGGATATGAATCCACCAGGAGATGGGAATTCATAACATTCGGATGACTTTGTCCATCCAAATGGCTGCGATGCTTCTGCACAACGAGGCACAACACAGAGAAACCACATGGACTCGTTTGGAAGCCAGTGCACTCCAGCTGCTGGAAAACACAGGTTATCCATGTCTGCTGCACATGCACCACGCCAGACAACACGTTATCCGGGGGGGGTTCTGCTGCAGCCACTACACGGGAGGGGTGGGAAAAGTCCTGCAAAGTCTGGAATCCCACCAGACCCCTCTGAGGTCCTTGCCCAGAAATGTTCATCACTGCAAATCCTCCTCCTGTGTGCTGAGCACTGAACCTTAATGAAATCAAGAATTGCACAAGAGAAACAGGAGTGAGGGAAGCAGAGCCAGAGTCTTAGCACAGGCCTGGCCAGTCTGAATCCATGGAATACCCACAGCTGGACCCACAAGGATCATCCAAGTCCAACTCCAGGCCCCACAGAGGACACCCCAAAATCCCACCTACCAGTTCTTTAGGAGCTACTGGAAGAGCAGCCCCTTTCCCAGCCCTGACAGAGCCTCAGGACTAAGAGACTCGTGCCGGTGTGTGAAGAGCTGGAACACTCTGCCCACTGCAGCCCCTGGGCTTGGCTGGGCTGAGCCCCTGGACATTCCCAAGGCTCACCTGGGGGAGTGCAGGCATCTGCTGGGGACTGGACAAACGTGGAGCGTCGCTTGGTGGGCATGGGCAGGGCCATCTTCTGCTCCTTGTGCTTGGCCAGTGCCGCCTGGACCGCTTCCGTGTGGATATCTGTGCACAGGAAGGGTTTCTGAAGTTTGGCAAGCTGAATGCAGGGCTTTTTAGTCTGGAATGTTCTGCATTAGTCATTATATCCTTGTGTCACCAGCAACTTTCAGAGAAACCTCAACCCCACCAGCTCTTTCCCCTCAGCCAAAGATTATCCTAAAATATGCCTGTGCACAGCTTAAATATGCACAGAGTGTGTGCAGCCCCAGGTGCACCCAGGCCTATAAACTGACAGTTCTCTGGTTTAGGAGAAACCTTCTGTTCCCAAATGGATGCAGATTTCATGTAAATCTTGGAAGTTTAACTGTGGTTGTAAATACAGGCTGATTAGGAACCGAAACAGGCTGAGACTTGAGGCTTCCATCCCTCTGCAGCCCCCAGAGCTCTTTAAAGGAAGAAACACCACTGGTGAGGAGGAATCAACTTATTAAAAACCTGCCATGGCCAGGGAGAGCTCATCTACATTCACTTCTCAGACTGATGTATTTTAATTATGCTTTTGCAGAAGCCAAACTGGGCTCTCCTGACACTCCATGGAACACTGGGATGTGATGGAGAAGGGAGATTTGATCAGCTTTATTTGCCCAAGGTTGAGAGGAAAATGTAATTCCTGCTATTGCAAAGGGAAAAACAAAAGCAGGTGGAAATAAAAAAGGGTTCCACCACCTTGCCTGTTCCTGAAGCAGAGCAGGAGTTTGGGAGGTGCTGGGAATCCTCTCCTGCAGCTCGTTGGAGCAGCTCTCCCTCTCCAAGCTCCTGGAGCAGATGGGCACAACAACCCCCAGCTGCAGGAACTAAGGATCCCCTGTCACCTCACCCACCCTGCTCACCTCCAGACATGCCTCAAGAAGGGCTTTTTTATCATTCTGTGAACTATTTTGCACCAAACAGTTGCGTCCGAGCCAGAAAATCGAGGTGGCAACAAATTACTTGCTTTTCTGACTTAATAATTCTTTTTGGTTCAGCAGCTGCAGCCCCAAGAGTCTGATGTTTCTCTACAGAGAACCACTCCAGCAGGTTGTGGAATAATAATCTTGATCCCTTGAGAGGACAGAGCACGTTCCTCCCCACCAAGGGGGGTCCAGGTGACTCCTGCCCTGCCCTTACCGGAGCGATAACGTTCATCTCGGGCTCCCCCGGAGCGGGCGCGGTGGAATTTGGATGAGGAGGACGAGGAGGAGGGTGCTGAGGCTGGAGCTGCAGATGGAGCAGGCATCTGAGGTCTGGGTTCCTTCTGTAACGCTGGATCAACCCCTGGAAAACAGGGAGCAGGAAATAAAAGGGGCTTTTTCTGACCCTGCTCTTCCCTTTTCCCGTGACAGTGTTGGGAAGCTGGTTTGTCACTCCACGTCCCAGTGACCAGCTCATTATTGACTGGAAAACCAATAATAAACCAGCAGCAAGAGCCTTTGCTGTTCCCACTAATTACAAACCCAAAGAGACCCTCCAGTTGTCCAGTTCTGGCTCCCTTCAGCCTTCCAAGTGTGTGGCTTTATCCCCCAGGAAAAGTTTGTTTTGCCCATGAAAACAGGGAGCCAAATAGAAAATCTGAAAAGAAATTATCATTCTACCCAAACCAGCAAGAGTCACTGGAAAAATCCAGCTGCTGCTGGAGGTTCAGTTCCAAAATGGATCTGTGTGTCAGGGGGAACTTTTAAAAACTAAAACCCAAAGGTCACCCAGCTGGAGTTTCCTCCAGGTTGTCACCTGGAGTCATGTAAAAACCAGAGCAACCGTGTCACCTAAATGTGCACTGCTTGGGAATTCTCACCAACTGCCAAAGGATCAGGGAAACAGAGAGGAAACCACAAATCCTGGGCTTCAGTTCTGCCCCTGTGCAGAGGTGGCAGCAGCACAAAAAGCTGAATGGAAAAGGAGAAGAGATTCTCTGGTTCAGCTGCAGGACCTGGACTCCACGGCAAGGTTATAAATTCAAGGTGTCAGTTCACTGCCATCTCAAAGCATCAGAACTTGTGTCCCTTCCTGTCACTGGAGTACATTCCACTGATAACCAGTTTAACACCTCTGCAGCATTTATTTGCCTTCACCCAACCCCGGAGAGTTTTGTTTTGATCCAAGGACAACACGACTTCAGCGGCTGAGCCAGAAGAGCCTCATGTTTTCTGATCACCCGAATATTTACCAATTCAGGCACCCACTAGATGTCAGCAGCAGATTTAACACTATTTTAACATGAATTATTAAATTCATATTCAGTTCTTTTCGTAACTCTTGCAAAAGCCTCTCATCTCTCTGCAGGGCATCACACGGCAAACATGACATTCCAGTCGGGAAGGGATCAAAGGTGGCTGGAAGTGACATGACACACGAGAACAAGCTCTTTGTTTCAATATTTTGCTCTGACATAATAACATGTTACAGTGGCCTCACAGAGCGTTCAGAGGAGGGAAAAGTGTAAATCACTGATGGTTGCACAACAAAGCAGCACAAGGGAGCCGAGCCTGGCAGGTGACAGGTGATTTATTTAACATTCCCTTCGGAATTATCCTGCTACAGCTGCACTTTCCGCTGGCAAAAACGTGACAGACATGACAGAGAGATGAAAAATGAATTATTTATATTTATTTTTTATCACTGACTTTTGAAGGATGCTGTGGGTTTGTTAATTGTCCTCGGGTTCTAATGAGAATTGACTGTTCTGTGATCCCTGTGTTTGGAGATTCAGAGACTGAATCATTGTAAGATCAACAAGGATAAATATTTGCATTAATAACAAGGACAGCAAGTGCCACACGGCCAAGGAAGCAGCAGCCAAACCTGTTACTCTGCTGTTTGCACTGGGAATGGAACAGCAGTGCTGCTGTGGGCCTGGCTACTCCTTGGAAAAGGGGTTTTTCCAAGCTATGTGCCTGTAAAAAACATGGAAATAACCAAACTGGAGTATCCAGGGTTTCCAGGGCAGCCTGAACACACTCCCAGAACCCAGGGACACCCCACCAGGGCTCCAAATTCCAGATTTTGGGATCCCCAGATTTCAGAGACTTTCCAGCAGATACCAGCTGGATGGACCTGACTTCACAAAGCACGAAGGAGGAATTCGGGTGCTCTGTTGATTTAGCCAAGGATCTGATTTCAGGTTCCTTTCCTGGAGTCCAGTGATGAGCTTTATTTGCAACTGTGACACCGCTCAGACTGGGAAAGGAGGCAAATAACCCTCCAGCTGTGGGAGCTGGGAGGCAGAGCTTGGGAATGGGTGAAATTCTGTAACCCACACAAAGCTGGGGCTCCTGTGAGTGATTTACAGCTTCAGCCAGAGCCACTTTATCACTGGGACTGGTCCCTCCCCAGTTATTCCCCTTTGGAATGACACAATGCTCAAAGGCAGGGGGAGATACTCTGAGCCAACACCAGGACAGTGCTCGGAGAGCTGGGATGTGCTGAGGGCCAGCACTGAGTGGCTTTTGTTGTTGTTGTTGTTGTTGTTGTTGTGGACTAAATTAATTTTCTTCTCATTACCAAGGTGACCTGATTCCGAATCCCTCACGCATGACTTCCACAGGGCTTTTACAACAGGAGATTCCCAGACACTGGGGCAGCTGGGTGTGAGATGGGGAAAAAGCTGGGGGGCTGAGCAGGAAGGGCAATTAAACCTCAGTGTTAATTGGTGACCTCCACCATCCTGGACTTCAGCTCTGTCTGCAGCTCTCCATTAGCAGAGCAGGCCAAACATTTTTTTTCTCTCCTAATTAAGGATTTTCTGAGACAAACCCAACATGTGTGAGCAGTGCCAGGAATGAGGGGCCCAGGATTGTGGCATGTTCAGCCTCCCCCAGGCCCGGGGCTGCCCAGAGGCTCCTGAGCCACCAAAGCATCCCACGTTTCCTCTCCAGGCTCTGGATCTCCACAGGCACAAACATTGGCCTGAGGACTCTAAAAACCTGCTCAACAAATACCTACTTCTAAAGAGGGATTCACAAACACTTTCTGGGTTCTTTTAAACAGAAAAACAGACTTGGCACGAAGGGAACCACCGAGTCTCCAAATTCCCATCACATCCTGGTCCAGGGAGCAGCCCTCACTTGTAACAAAATCTCCAGTTTGAAGGCTAAATGACAATTTTTGCTTGCCTTGCTCCCTTCAGCATGTGGCTTTGACAGAACACACTGATCTTTTGGGTAGAAAACACAATTTTTATCTCAGACAAGGGCACAGGCCCCAGCTTTAGGTGAACTCACAACCAAACCCAACCTGAAACCAGCCAGGCTGGAGAGCAGGAATGGCACCAGCCAGTGTGGAAGGGTCTGGAATTTGCCATGTGACAGATTCATGTTCCTCCATCGAGTGCCTGAAGGGAGCTGCTGTCATTTCCCTCCAGTCCTGTGGTGCTGATGGGCAAAAAATGCACTTGGAGCCTTCACTCTTTATTAATTATCTCTTTTTGGCAGTGGCTCAGACTTGAGAAATTCCAGCAGGTCCGTTCAGGACTCCCTGTCATCCCCAGCAAGAACCAGACACATCAGTTGTTGATGGTTAAAGCTCTCAGCAGATCAGTGACACAATAATTCTGGGTAAGCAGCCCCACAGAAATGATTAGACACACGTTCAGCCACGTCCTTCCGTTCACAATTACATGTAATTATCCCCCATCCAATGAGCTGAGCTGCCCAGGATCTCTGAACCAAAGGAAACAGATAGGACCAAAGTAAAATAAAGCAACAGATTATGAAAATCCTCATGTTTCTCCAACCTGGAATTAAGGTGGCTGAAGGACATGGCACAGACCTCGTTCAGAAGCTCTGGAGCTGCCAGGAATCCCTGGAGTTCAACAGGAACACAGGAACTACAGGCAAAATTCTGCCCAAGCCTTCCTGGCACCCCCCCACACCTCCACAGTGGGATTATCAACCCAGGAAACACATATGGAACAGAATAATCCAGAGCTGGCAAATGGATCTCAGGGCTCCACAGCCATTCCCCAGATCCCTTTAATGTCACAGCTCCGCCAAATCCTGATGCCAGATGGAACAAGGACCTACCTTGGGTTTGTGGGACATATGGAGCCAGCAGCTTTGCTCTCTTCTTCTCATACCCCTTCTGTGTGATGTCCCCTAAAACCAAGAAAACAGAAATGGTTTCATCACACTGGAGTTTTTCAGTCTGAGGTCTGTTTGCTCTTCTTTTAAGAGCCATGAAGGTTTTCACCTGAACAAGGCTGAGGAAAACCTGAGACCCAGTAAATCCAAGACCATTAGGATTTCAAAGCTCCACATTACAGAGCTTCTGCAGTTTCCCTTGGGATCAGAGATCTGCACCATCCACTATTTAAATGCAATAACTTGGATCAGAGCAGCTATCTAGACAGAATATCAAAGCAACGAAAACCTAAAAAGGGAAACTGGGAGCGCATGAAAATATCCTGTAACCACAAAGCCAACCTGGGTGAATAAAGGGGAGTAACTCCCAACCAACAGGGCGAGGGGGAAGTGCAAATTCAGAGCCTCCCCTTCAACCCATCAAACTGGGAAGAGCTTTCAGCAGTGAGTCCCCTGCAGGAGCTGCTCAGGGCACCTCTGAAAGCTGAGGTGGGGATGGACAGAGCCCAAATCCCAGACTCCTGCTCGCCAAACACAGCCCCTGATCCAGGGAACCAGACTGGAAATCACACCCATGTGATGCTCAGTGAAAGCAAGCTGGGGGTTGGGGTTTGTCACCTGCTGGGAGCTGTAACTCCACCATTTGTCTCCTGGCAGGAGCTCCCATAAAGACACTCGAGCTCCCCAGAATTACAAACTCCAGAATCATGGAGCGGCTTGGGTTGGGAGGGGCTTTAAAGACCACCCAGTCCCATCCCCTGCCATGGGCAGGGACACCTTCCACTAGACCAGGCTGCTCCAAACTCCACCCAACCTGGCCTTGGACACTGCCAGGGACGGGGCAGCCACAGCTTCTCTGGGCAACCTGTGCCAGGGCCTCCCCACCCTCACAGGGAGGAATTTCTTACTAATATCTCATTTAAAACCTGCTCTCTCTCAGTTTGAATGCCCTTCCCCTTGTCCTGTCACTCCAGTTCCTGAGGCTGAATCCCTCTCCAGCTTCCCTGGGGGCACCATCAGATCCTGGAAGGTGCTGTGAGGTCCCCACACAACCTTCTCTCCAGGCTGGACTCTCCCAGCCTGTCTCCAGAGCAGAGGAACTCCAGTCCCCTCATCAACTTTGTGGCCTCCTCTGGACTCACTCCAACAGTTCCATGTCCTCCTTGTGCTGGGGGCACCAGAACTGGATGCAGGACTCAGGTGGGGTCTCACAAGAGCAGAGAGAGGGGGAGAATCCCCTCTGAGGTGATCATTAGTAGAGTGACTATTCCAGAGAACAGAATAAGTATTTGTAAACTTTTCCCCTTTTTTTTAAAAAACTAATCTGTCTGATCCTGGAGATGCACCATCTGGCTGCTGTCCTTTGTTTTAATTTCTCACGTTGCATCAGAACCACAAGAAAGACTGAAACCTTGAAGGGATTAAAACAAAAAGCCCTGCAGCGTTTCAAGCCTTCTCACAGCACTTACAACCTCTTATCTCTGGGGCCCCAAAGATGGGGAGCCACCAAACACAGCACTAAGGAAGCAGAATGATTTGGTATCAGGCTAAAATCGAGCCACAGTTCCATGATGACAAGCAGAGAGTGATCACAAACAGGATGTTTTCTTTGCTGATCACTGTGAGGGAGCAGCATCAGCCACGGGGTTTGCTCCCAGCAGGATCCTCCTGCCTGAGCTGGGGGGGCCACAGCACAAAAGGGGATTACAGGGATCTGAGCCTCCCAACACCACCAGCATCTCTGCCCAAACATTCCAGCTGGCTGTGCCTGGTTTGGTTCCAAAGGTGACCTGTGAAATGCTTGGAAGGGGAATGGACTCCACTCCTTTGTGCTGGGCACTCAAATGCCAGTGGCACTTGAAACGCCCAGACCAGGAGTTTCAGAGCTGGAGTGGGACTCAATGACTTCAAACTGACACAGATTATCAGCAAAAAACCCTTCCCTGTGAGGGGGGGGAGGCCCTGGCACAGGTTGCCCAGAGAAGCTGTGGCTGCCCCACCCCTGGAAGTGTCCAAGGTCAGGTTGGACAGGGCTTGGAGCAACCTGGGCTGGTGGAAGGTGTCCCTGTGCACAGCAGAGGGTTGGAACTGGATGATCTTTAAGGTCCCTTCCAACCCAAAGCAGCCCATGTCTCTCTGCCTCGTGCTGCTCAGTGCAGGGCGTGCGTCTGCCCTCAGAACTTTATCTCACTCCTCACCGAGTCAGGCCCCGACAAGCCCAAACAAATCCAGCAGCTGAAAGGGAGAATGTCCACGAAGCACTGAAATGCCAAGCAAAGCAGTAATTCCAATGCCTGATTGCAAAGCAGGGCTCAGGTAATGCTGACCCAGCTCCCTGGACAGGTACGTGCCAGGGCAGAGGGACACCCCAAGCAGAGCTCCTGAGCCTGAGCACGATGTGCTGAGCGACTGCAGGAGCTCCAAATCCCACCAGCTTTGCCCAGATCTGCCTCTCCATGTGCAGAGACACTTTTCAGAGAATCAGGAAATCTCCCAAGTGTGAAGGGACCCACAAGGATCTTCCAGCCCATCCTGGACACCCCAACAATCCCACCCTGTCCCTCAGAGCATTGTCCAAACCCTCCTGGAGCTCTGGTAGCCTTGGGGCTGTGCCCACTGCCCTGGGGAGCCTGGGCAGTGCCAACCACCCTCTGGGGGAAGAACCTTTTCCCAAAATCCAACCTGACCCTGCCCTGGCACAGCTCCAGCCCTTCCCTGGGTCCTGTCCCTGCTCACAGGGAGCAGAGGTCGGAGCTGCCCCTCGGGAGAAGCTGCAGACCCTGAGGAGTCTCCTCTCAGTCTCCTCTCCAGCTGAACAAACCCAGTGCCCTCAGCTGCTCCTCCAGACCCTTCCCTATCCCCGTGTCCCTCCTTTGGACCCTCTCCAACAGTTTTAGATGTTTTTTACCTCGTGGTGCCCAAATTGCCCCCAGGACTGAGGCTGCCCCAGTTCAGAGCAGAGTGGGACAATCCCCTCCCTGCCCTGGTGCCCCCCAGGACACCCAGTTCATTTGGGAGGCACCTGGAGCCAGGGGATGGACACTGCAGGAAAACACACCTGCACGGAGAGGGGAGGGATTTCTCCCTGTAATCCAACCCACAGGTTTGTTTGGAGCTTGTTAGTTCATGATTAATTTCTCCACAAGATTTAATTGGACTCTTGGCATTGGTGGTTACTCTCCACGTATAATGAAACACTTGCCATGGAAAATGGTTGGAATTACTAAGGAATACAACACATACAAATAATCCAAGTACATTATGAACAAATGGCAGAACTTTAAATGTAAGCCCTGGTAGCATCCCTTTCTGTTTCACGTGCTGGGAAGCAGAAAATCCTCATTAATTCCACACTAATATCCCACCAATAAAACAAACCCATCCTCACTGGATGCTTAATCTCCAGGTAGAGTTTGTTGTAATATAAAGAAATAAACCACTTGTTACTTTAACAAACAGTGATGGTCTCAAACACCTGCACAGGGTTGGAAAACAGAAAGCTTCAATTTTGAGACCAGCCCTACTGAAATGGAATTAGGCAGGGACTGGCAGTTAGAGGAAAAGAGGGAAATCTTCACACAGTGAAACAAAACACCATCACCTGAAATAAAATCTCCAGCAACACACAAGAATTGTCCTCTCACAAAAAACCTCGTGTGCAGTCACCTCAAGGACATGATGATGTGATTAATGCAACCACAACTGTCCTGCCCAAGTGACATCCCCAGTCCTGGGAGGGAGCAATGTCCTTTTGACACTCAAAAATGAATTTATGGTCATGCACAGTTCAAATGTGGTACCAGTCCACAGAGACAGAAAGTGAAGAATCACTAAAGGAGAAGTTTTCTTTCACCCCATTCCTTTCCCGCTGATTCACAGGAAATGGAAATGCAGAGATCCGGACACGAATGTGGACTTCCTCATGGAATATCACAAATTACAGCCCTGGGAAGAGCACCAGGACCATCCCCAGAACCATTTGCTGCTCCAACACAAACCTGCTCAACCATCAGCCCTGATTCCAGCCACAAAACACCCCGTGGCACTCGGGGTGCTGGATCCTCCCCAAGAACCACAACCCCTCTCTGGGCAGATGTGAGACAGGGCACTGCAAAGAACCATCAGCAAAGCAAGGGAGAGCTGACAACTCGGCTTTCAGACGGTGTTTGCTCGTTCCTGGGGGAGAAATCACAAACACAAGCAGTGCTGAGACACCCTCCTGGCTCTCTCCCAGCTCCAAGCATCACTCTTTGGGTCAGTCTGTATTTATCTGTATCCTAAGAGGAGCCTCCCCCAGCTGAGGAGGCCCCAGGCAGGAAATGGGGTTCTGCTCAAAGGGAAGCAGCTCCAGGGTGTTTTAGAGGACACGTGACAGGGAGCTGAGCTGCTGCTGCTGGGGGAGGAAGAGGCTCTTCTTCCTTCCCATCACTGCTGTGGTGATGGCAGGTCTTGCAAACACACCTGAGACGCCCTTCTGGTGGATTCAGAGCAAAGATCAACACTTATGATTTGCAGACACAACACCAGTTCCATGGAGGAACAAGGATTTTCCTCACATGGAATACCCAGACAACAATCCTGAGTGCCAACATCTCCAGGATGGAATCCACAAGGCCCTGCTTGTCTGGGGCTACACAAGTGCACACCTGAGAGGCACAATTCCCTAGAAAAACACCCCAAAAAATGGATCCTGAGGTTTATTTTTTTACCTGAGATTCTCCCAATTTCCTGAGAGAAAACCCAGAATGGATCCCCACGGCTCAAACCCAACCAGGATGTTTCTGATCCCCAGGAGTGGAAGAGAAAGGCACAGGGGAGCCCAGGGAAGCCTGGATGTTCCACCTGTATTCAAATCCTGCAGCAGAGGAGCCTGGAGCCTCTGGAGCCTCCGGATCCTCTGGATCCTGGGGAGCCTCACTCGGCACCCGCTGACGCCGGGCGGCTTTTCAGCAATTAGTGCTGATGATCTTTGCTAACCAGGGGTGCTCAATCAGTGCAAGGTGGTAACACCAGCTAATCCTGCTACGCTCAGACAATGCTCCTCTTTCAACATCCCTGCTCCCCTTCCCCCATGGAATGAGAACACTGAATCATTTACTGTCTAACAAAACCATAATTACTACAGTGGAGAAATTAAGGAAAATGATCACGTAGCGCGCAGCATCTCCCCAACAAAGCCTGCAAACACTGGGCTGGAGCAAGGGAAGGGTTCCAATCTGAGAGCAGTTTGTGTGCAGTTTTAAAAGATGTTTGTATGCTTTTAAAGAAAAAAAAAAATCTGTTGATGTTTCCTTGTGGGAAATCGTGGCAGGGCTGCTGGTACTTCCAGCCCCAAAGCTTTTCAGCCACTCTGCTAAGAGCAAGTGCTCTAATGAGGTCATAAGAGAGATAATGACATTATTCCATTATTGGTGCTGCAGCTGCTTGTCACGTCTCAACCCTAGAAATGACCTGATGACTTTGCCTTTCTTGCCTGTTCCCCTGTTGATCTCCAGGCACGGGACAGGCACTGTCTCCCCTTGGGTGGTTTTATCACCTTGGACCTGCTCTGAAAAGAACACAACACACAGTCTGGGTCTGCAGGGCTTGGGTTTGGATTACCTGGCCCTGACCAGGAGACAGGGAACCCCAGAAGTGCTGCTGGAAGTCCAAAATGTTCTCTTGCTGCAGATAAAGGGTGTTCCAAGCATGACTGGAGTGGCAGGTGGCACCTCTGAGGAACCCCAAGTGAGGACTGAGTGCACTTGTGGCTTGGGCAGAAAATGGGCACAAACCCACCTGGCCAGCACTCAGAAAGCAAAGCTGTTGTCACTCCTTTCTGTATTTACAGCTGTTTTTTTTTCTTACAGAAGAAATTCCTCCCTGGGAGGGTTGGGAGGCCCTGGAATGGATTTCCCAGAGAAGCTGTGGCTGCCCCATCCCTGGGAGTGTCCAAGGCCAGCTTGGAACAACCTGGGCTGGTGGAAGGTGTCCCTACCCATGGCAGGGGTTGGGAATGGATGAGCTTTAAGTTCCCTTCCCACCCAAACCAGTCTGGGATTCTGTGATTTTCCTGGAGGACTGGCACCTCCTGGACATCCTTCACTCTCCCCAAGGGTTGGAGCTGGCACATCCCAATCCCAGGCTTCAGCAGCCCAAAACACAACACTTAAACCTTTTTTTTTTTTTTTTTCTGAGGCTGTGTGTGTTCAAACAGGCTGCACCTGTGGAATGGCCTTACACTCCTACCACTCTTTGGCTACAACTGCAGCACAAAAACTACGTTGGAAACAAGTTTAGACAATTGCCTCGTTCTGTTTGAGGCCAAACGATGATGCATCTTCAAAGATTCCTCCTCCTTCCTTTGGGTGAAGCTGTATATCAGGTTTCCTTCTCGGAGATAATACCGAGGTCTGTAAACTAACAGCCTTCCAGAGAAAATGTGATTTCTTGAAAGAAATAAATGCCTTTCTCAACTCCATTTGTCACCAAAAAAAAAAAAAAAAACACAAAAAAACCCAAACGTCAGCAAATAAACGAGCACAGGTTTGGCTCTGCAGTTCCCCTTTAACAGCACCATTCTGTTCCCATGAGGAGCATGAATAGGGCACTGAAAGACCCAGCCCGGCTCACAAAGCTGTGTTTGTTGGGCACAAGCATTAAAGTGCTACAGTTTCGGTGCTAAAAGTTTCACAGACAGATCAGCTCCAGATTAATTTACACAGGCACAACAAGCCGACTTGGCCCCAGCACTGTGGGGACTCTGTTCTGCAGTTCCAAACCCCTTTTCTGGAGGCTTAGGAGCGTTGTTTTACCGAATTAAAACTACTTTAATCCCAACATTTATTATTTCAAAAGAATGCGATTCAAGACGATGTTTCTGTGCCGCGTCTGGGTCACTTCAGGTCACAAGGTGCTCTTCCACCGCCGGGTCACTCTCTGGGTTGCCTTAAACCTTGGAAAATGTTTTCTGTGCTGTTTTGACTTGAAGCAATAAATCCAACTCCTGGAACCACCCTGAAGAATGTCTTTATCTTGCAGCAGCGTTTCCGAGTCGCAGCAGATCCTCTGTCCTCGGTTCACCCGTCTGGGCCGTGTATTTCCAGCAATAATCTTCCAGGCCATATGTGATGCATCACCCAAGTGGGTGAGCTCAGGACAGGGCTCTGTCCTCCCCAGGAGCCCGGGCTGGGGGTGACCAGTGACAAGGAGGTGCCACCAGCTCGGTCTCAGTTACGTTCCCTCCCTTCCCCACTGTAAAAACACACTTTTGGCAACTTATCAGGGGCATTCCTGCTGAGAACAGCACTGTCCAGGCTCAAAGGAGGAGGTTCCAGAGGATCTGGCTGTCAATAAAAGAGCCTCTTGTGGGTGTAACTACGCCCTGGTGGATTCTTCCCTCACAGCAGACCCGAGAACACGTTCACATGTGACCCTGTGTCTCAAACAGCATCACTGTGGTTGTCCTTATTTAAAGTTTATTTAAAGGCCTTCCCCAGCTACACTGGTCAGACCATGAAGCCAAACTCCAAGCTGTGCCTCGTGTCCACTTCCGTGTGGGAACCAAAAAGGCCGGGGAGACTTTGCCTGACAGATCCTCACCTGGGACAAGGGGAGGCTCTTGTGCATCAGGAGGAATTCCCTCATGGAAAGGGTGGTCTGGCACTGGAAGGGGCTGCCCAGGGAGGTTTGGAGTTCCCACCCCTGGAGGTGTCCAAGGAATGACTGGATGTGGCACTCAGTGCTCTGGGCTGGGGGACAAGGTGGGGATTGAGCAGAGGTTGGATTCAGTGATCCTGGAGGGCTTTTCCAGCCTCAGTGATCCTGGGATTCCGTGTGTAGGATTTACTACAAAATGTGCCACTGCAACCTTCTTGAAAAGCTGGTTCTGAGATCACATTTTCTCACCCAACATCCCCATCATCCAACTCTATGGGAGAAAAGCTTCTGTCTTGTTCTTGCCCAAGTAACATCTTCCTTTACAAAAGGTAAAATGTTTTTAAAAGGGGCTCCCAAAACTCTTGAAGATAAACTTTTAAACCCTTCAAAACCATCACTAAACTGTGTTAGTCCTGACAACCCAAAATATAAGCTCTGCTCAGCTTCCTCCTCCAACCTGCAAAATCCTATCACCCAACACCTTTATGGGAGATAATTCTATTGCAAAGTGCAGCCCTATAAATTTTACATGTTACCCATAAAACTTATGTGCAGCACATGCACATAAACAGCTGAATCCCATACACAAATAATAAATCTTGCATGTAATCCCATCCCAGGGAAAAAAAACCTAAAAATCTTTTAAATAGCCACCACTTGTCATGGGGGGAAAATGCATTTTCCCTCCTGAGTGCTACAAAGGGCACAAACCCAAGGCTTTGTCACGAACAGGATTTTACAGAACGTATTCATGAGAAATGTTTTCATCTATTTTTAATCAGCAGCCAACGAGAACTGGGTGAGTTCAGAGGCTGCACAGTTTGTAACCCCAGAATTGTTTGCAGAGGGGACACAGACAGCGTCACACACGTTCCCAAGAACCAGCTGCACTCATGGGCTGAGTAAAGCAAGACAGCTCAGAGCAAGAAAAAACCCACTGAAGTGATGCTGCCCTGAATAACTCCCTTTGCTGACTAACCTCCTGCTCACAGACAGCACCTCCCAGGGCTTCAATCCCGGCACAACCCCTCTCCCACCACGCTGAAAGTTCCCCAGGAAATGACTACACTTTGTGACAAGCCCTGTGACTCAGCACTTGATTCAGGTGCAGCATTGTCTCCCTCCAGGTACAGACTGACTGATCCGAGCTGGGAGTGCTGATAATCCTCTGCCAGGAGCTGCCTGTCCAGCCCAACAAGAGGTTTCACACAAACACTTGCAGGCTCTCCCTGTTTGCACTTTCTCCACGGGGCAGACAAGTGTGGACAGATGATTTTCCAAATCAGGCCTGGGTTTATCCCAGGAATAAAAATACAACCAAAACCATGCAGGCAGCCTGAAGAGACTAAAACAGAAGTTGCTGTGGGTTTCAATCCCACACACAGTTCCTGTCACCCACCTTTTCACAGCTCTCGAGTGCCAGAATTTAATCATTCCCTTGGCTTCAATTTTTAACATAAGGCAAGTGCCACAGGCTCTCCTTGCTGGTAACTCTCCTCCAAACCTTCTCCAGCCACCCCAAGAGGCAGTTTGGGTGCACAGCCCAACTGGACCCGAAGTTCCTTTGCTTAATTAAATCTGAAGTTCTTGAACAGGATGCAGGAAGGGGAGGAGAAAGAAGTGAAGAGCAATTATTGCCCTATCTAGTGATCAAACACAGCTGCTCGCACCAAGTATTCAGCAACTCTGACCTGCCCTTAAACACAGCCTTCCAGAGCACTAACCCAGTTGGCACCACCTCACCCTGCAGAGTAATGATGTATTTCCAGATGGGAAAATGCTATTCCAAGTCACAGGGCGATGAGGTCGATGACTGTGCATGGTGAAACAAAGAGAGGGATCTCGATGGAAGCACTGGCACTGACAAGATCCCTCCCCAAACAAAACCCAACTCAAAAAACAGAACCAACCAACCAACACCGGAAAAAAAATCAACTGCAAGAGGGAATTTTTCAAAAATTGGGAGGTCAGACATGTATCCTGCATCCCTCCCACCCTGGTCTTCCCACAGGGACAGTACCAAGTGTGTGTCCAGAAGGATTTCACTCCCATTCCCTAGAAAAAAGCAGCAGAAAAGTGGTGGCTGCTCAAGAGAGCAGAAAATGATGTTATTCCCAAAGCACTGGAATCTGAAACACAACCCCCAGTCACTGCAGAGCTCTCCCAAGTGCTCACTCGAGGACAGTCACTATTAAACAGGATTAGTCACAGAGCAGGATCCCACTACTTAGAGGCAAAGCAATACAATCATTAAACTTTTACCAGCCTCCAATTAGTGTGTGACACCCGTAATTTGACTGGAGGAAACTCCCACCAAATTCTCGAGGTGTCCCTGACAGAGGCAGCTCCTGGAGCTGTGCTTGGCTTTCCCAATCCTCCCCTTCAAGCCTGACCAGTGGGAACCAAAGCACCTCCTTCAACACCCTTAAACCCTGCTCTGCACCCCCCCATCCCAACCCAGAGCCGTATTCCCGGGAATGAGAGCAAACACCCTGCCCAGCCCGGCAGGAGCAGCAGATTGTGGGCCCCGTGCTCAGGACGGGCTGTGTGAAGCTTTCAGTTGTGTTTACATCCCATCCATGGCTCCTTGAGGAATGTCAGTGCTAAGGAAACCCTCCTGGCACGTCACCAGCAGGCCTAAGGAAGCCCCTTATCCCGGATCACACGAGGAGCGACTTCTGTCCAAGGGCTCCTTGGGCAGAGTCTCCTTCAGCAGTGTTTTGTTCTGGGCTGGAGAGCAGGATGTGGCAGATCCTTCTCCTGTGAAAGCCTTGAAAGCTGCGTGGAAGATCAAAATAATGAGCAAAACTCCTGAGCAAAGGGGAGAAATCACCCCCCTCACCTCGAGCTCCAACGATCCGGCGGCGCAAACCCACCCCAAACTCCTTCCTGGGAAAACACACCCTTTTCCCGAATTAACAAAGCACATTTGGAGCTCTCTAGAGGGAATGGCATTCCCTTTCTGACACAAAGTGGCCCTTTTAAGCAGGGAAATCCTGCTATGGTCATAAAGAGAAGTAAATCAGTTTATTGCATTGCGACATCACACCGGTATTACTGACATTCCAAACAGCAACATCCTCACAACATGGAATTTTCTTGCCTTCTATCAGAACATCACCATTGCCATAATATTTTCACACAACTGGGAAGACAAATATCCCTCCTACACTGACACCAGTGGACTTCAAACCTAAAAAAACAAGCTTCAAAGTATGAAAGGTCTTAGTTCAGCAGCCGTTTCCAAACCCGCAGCAGCTCCTGACAGAGAATTTTCCTCCCATGGCCTCTCTCAGGGTGCAGGGCCTCCTCTTCCAACTCAAATAAACTGAATTCTCACATGTCTCACTTGTAGAGGGAAGGAAGTATGGAGAAATCAGCGGGATTATTTAAGAGCACAGAGTCAGCAACTCTGACAGAGGGAAAAAGAACACAAACAAAACGAACAAAGAAGCTCACCAAAAAAAAAAAAGGATTGTGCAGTTACAGACGTGACTTAGTTTGGAAACTTCAGTCTTTAACAACAAATTAACACAAGAATTATTTACAGTGCAATACTCTTGCACTGGAAGGGGCTGCCCAGGGAGGTGGTGGAGGCTCCAACCCTGGAGGTGTCCAAGGACGTGGCACTCAGCCACCAGAGCAGGACACAAAGCTCTGGACAGTTGTTCCCACAGTGACTCCAGCATCTCCAGAGGGGCTGAGGAACATCTCTGGATTCCTCCCCAGCTCTGTCCTATCTGAGGAGCTGCTCCAGGGTCCCAAATTGCTCCAAAATCTGATGGTGCTTCCCTGGGGAATGGAAGCTCACTGCAGTGGGCGCCCTCTCCACAAGCCCGTGGCCAGCCCCAGCCTGGTCTGATGGACACACAGAAGTGAGTCCCTTCTGGAAAAGTAAAGCTGCCACCACCAGACAGCTGGAAAGCCAAAATCCTCCCTGGCAGAGGGACAAACTGGCCCCTTGGCAGCAGCACTGTCCCCAACAACACATAAGGCAGTTGTGACACTCACGAGTCAGCTCAAACTCCACACAGGAGAGAGAATCAGGGGAAGGAAACCTGGTTTACACCTGGTTTACACCTGGTTTACACCTGGTTTACACCTGGCAGCGAGCAAACACTGCTCTGGGTGAGCAAACACCTCAATGCACCTAAATCCCCCTGCAGACTGCTCTGTTTGATTTTGATGCCTCTGCACCCCCACAGACCTTGGACACAGTGAAAATAAACTCACTGGGGTTTATTTGTTACAAAAAAAAGGCAAGAAAAAACCAAACATGCTCCCCTCGAAATGGCTTGGAGCAGGTAGATGAAAAACTCCCTGTGGGTAAATTCAGCACTGAAAAGTATCAAAAGACACCATTTTAAACTAATTCTTTTGAACAAGGGATCGCCTGACCCAGCAAACACTGGTCAGCTGGAAAGAAACATTCCCTGGTAAATAAAATTGGCAGCTGCACAGAGGGAAAAATCCCCAATCAATCTCTAAACTGGTTCCAAATGCTTGTCAGGCCAAATCAGCTCCTGTGCTGAAAAGCCACCAGACTTGCCCTCACAGCCTGAGCTTGAATGAAGTGTCTTGAATTTGGAAAAGAAGGAACTTCACACTCAGTAACAGGTAAAAATTCCAGGGTGTATTTGCACTCACGAGGTGCAACCTCTCCAACAGCAAATTTATTGTAAAGATGGGTCAAAAACGACGGGATATCATTTATACAGATTTCTAACCACGTAAGAGCAGTGAGAACAACCAGGTTCCTGCCCTCACCAAGGGAAAGCTGGACATTGTCACCCAAACACAGCAGTGGTTTGGCTGGACTGGGGAAGAGGAGAAACTGCTGGTGGTGTTTTCTGGTGAAGTTTATGGCAAACTCCCTCAGGGAACAGGATGAGCTTCTTGAAAGTGTTTCAGTCACAAATCCAAACAAATAAACCCATTTTCCATCCTGTAATGCTCTCTCCAGTTGTCCTCACATCCACCACCACAGGAAGCAGCCTGGCAAATCTGCTAAAAGCTTTAAGAAGCCTAAATTAAATATTCATACCCTGAAAATGATGAAGTCAGCACAAAAGCCCCGAGTTCTCCTTTGCCACTGCAGCTCTCTGTAGCCCAGAGCAAGAGATGAAAAGAGCTGGAATCTCCATAAAGGAGGAGGACACTGGTGGCTCTGCCTTCAGGAGTTCAGGCTTGGGTTTCCCAGCTGGGGATTTTCCTGGGATGCTCCTTTACCTCCCTGTTACCTCACAGAGAACTATCCCCATTCCCTCCATTCAAGGATCCTTGGTCAGGTCTTAATAACAACCTGGACAGACTTGTCAAAAGCTCCTAAAAGATCTTGTAATTGAATGATGACATCAATTACCTAATTTTAATGAGAGTGAGGTCATATTTTAATTTTTCATCCCGTGCTAAATTTCAAGCAAAGGTGACTGTGCAGTTTCTCTCAGCAACAACCCAAGGTCCCTCCAAGGTGGAAGCAGAATTACTTTCAATAACAAACTAATCTTTATTGCTTTATTTCCCATTAGCACTTAATTCTACAAGAATTAGCCTGGTTTTATTGCTATGCAAAAAGACACGTCAGCCCTTCAGCTTTACTCAGGAAAAACAGACACCCAAGACTTTGAACTCACTGGTGCTGGCAGCAGGAAAAGATCCTGCCAGCTAAATTCTCTCCAGGCCTGGGTGACTCTAAAATGTCCAGAAAAAAAACCCAAACAACCCCCTCCCCCCAAAAAAAATTAAAAAAGGAGAATAAACTTAAGAAAATCATCACTTGAAAAAAGCAGAGGGTGGGGGCCATAATCATTGGATATCAAACATCCACTGTTTGATATCAGGGTGTCAATGGAATGACATTACCAGGGAGATGATTCTGTCTTTGGGATAAAATACAATGTTCACAGCAGGCTCTGCTTTCAGCTGCAAACATCGAGGCCCTTCACAGCAAACCAGAGCAGCACTGCCCAGCTCAGGGGGGTGCAGGGGCAGGAAGGGCCAANCTCCCCCCAAAAAAAAAATAAAAAAGGAGAATAAACTTAAGAAAATCATCACCTGAAAAAAGCAGAGGGTGGGGGCCATAATCACTGGATATCAAACATCCACTGTTTGGGGAACCAGGGTGTCAATGGAATGACATTACCAGAGATGATCCTATCTTTGGGATAAAATACAATGTTCACAGCAGGCTCTGCTTTCAGCTGCAAACATCGAGGCCCTTCACAGCAAACCAGAGCAGCACTGCCCAGCTCAGGGGGGTGCAGGGGCAGGAAGGGCCAAGGACGTGTTGACAGCAATAATTTAAGACAAGACACTCTGCCAAGAAAGAGAAAGTGAAGGATTAACGTCCTCAGAGAAAACTTGCAATTAAGCAAAACCTCTGCAAAAGGAGGGCTGTGGACATGGGTTGGATCACTGCCCTCCACTTTGTTCTCCAGGACTTCTCTGCTGACTCCAGATGTTTCGTGGAAGTGAAATTCGTGCCACGCTACGTAACGGTCCCTCAAGAGAAATGATGATGTTGGGGAAATAAAACAACCACTTCCCTCCAATCTCCTCTGCACAACAGGATTGTTTCTTCTCCAGCACTGGGATTCTGGAAGCACAACACAGAACTGCCTGAGAAATGTAGAAAGAAAATAAAGCTCCTCGGGGACTCCCAGCTGAGATGCTCCCACCAAACACAACCCTGACCTCGGTGACAGCCCACCTGGAGCTGCCAGAAAAGCACCTGCAGGATGTGGTACCTCAGACCCACCCAGGGAACTCTGGGGAGCTGCTCCCTCCACTCCAGCCCTAGTTCTGCCAGGGGAAAACACGACAAAACTCCTCCTCAGACCCCGAAGTCACCCGTGAGGGGCCCCCATTTCCATGGGAATACAGAGCCACAAGGAAGCCACAAATGCAGGATGTGCTCAGGATCTGACACCATGGCCACAGCTCCCTGAAGAGGGGTACCTGAAGCAACTGTGCTGTGCACAAGTAGGGCTGAACAGTTCATGTTGAAAGCTCTAAAAGGAGGAACAAAAAAAGTCTCTGGCCCAGAAACGCCTGCCAAAATCTACTGCTCCACTGACAGCCAGTGCTGCACCCAGCAATCCTCAGCAGCCTGCTGTGACACCCATAAATCACCCAAAAACCTTCTTTTTGTGCAGAGGAAAGGAAGTGGCAGAGACCTGACCAGGAGAACCTGCCTGTTTGTGACGTGCTCGGCTGCAGCGGGTCAAAGCTGCTGCTCATTTGGATCCTCCAGGTGGTCTCTCCCCTTTGATTCCTGCCCAGGAAACGCTGGGAGTGAGGAATTCATCCCACGGAGAAGCCAGAGGCAGAGCCCCTTCCCACCTGCCTGCTGTGAGCAGAGGGGAAGCACACATGGGCTCACCAGCTCAGATCTCCCCTCAGTTCTGCTCCAGCACAGGGGTCAGCGCTCTCCTGGCAGACCCATGGCAGGAAAACCCTGGGAATCCAGCACAAGATCCTCAAATTCCAAGCCAGGCAGGGCCCAGGAGCTAATGGAGCCTGACGTGCACAACTGTCCATCGTTTCCAGGCGGCTGCATCCATCTCCTTCCCAGAGAAGGGCCCTGGGGCTGCACCAGTGTCCAAATGGGCACAGGATTCCTGCAGTCCCCAACAAAGGCTCCCAGCAATTGGCACTTTGCCCCAGCCTCGCTGCCTCCATCCCCAGATAACACGTGGAATTCGCACCCGGCACAACCACAGGGGAAGGGCAGCACAGGAAACCCCCATCAGGGAACTCCCTGGAACAGCCAGCACGGTCCACCCCTCACCCAGTGTCCCAGGGACACAGCAAACCTGTTCACAGCTCCACCATTAACTGGTTTAGTGAGTTAAGACACAGATCTGTCTGCAACACACTAGGGCAGAATGTGCTGAAGGAGCAGAAATCCACCTTTCAAGTAGGAACCCATGAAACAGCTTCAAACAATCCCTTTAAAAGGTGGAAACGATCCAAGGACTGCAAGCTTATTCCAGTGTGACAGTAACTCCTGGGGACTTCTGGTCACACTTCACCCACAGGAAACCGAAGCCTTTCTGCAATAATTCTTCTTGATGGAACTACAGGAAAACCAGCTCTGACATCTCCCAGATCTCCCCAGTTCACTAGACCCTTTCCCTCTCCCGTTCTTGGGATGTTTTACAGGCTCCTCTCACGGTGTCAAGGATCCCACAGCAACCCTGGGAATTTCTGTGAGCTCCTCCCCCCAGACCCCGGAGCAGCTGCACCAGCACAACCCCGAGGTTGTCCCTTTGCAGGGCAGGAGCTCCCAGATCCTCCAGAACCCGGGGCCAAACTCTCATGGAAAGCTATTTACTCCTCCCCCAGTTCTCTGGCCAAGTCTTTCCTTTCATCTTCGTGCCCAAACCCTCGTGTCTCCCTGGAAGGGGAGTGTGCCCATGGTGCCTACGACACCTCTGTGCTCACACCATCTCACTGCTCACAGGAAGGTGTCCTGTCCTTTTAAACATCCCCAGGAAGGTGTCCTGTCCTTTTAAACATCCCCAGGAACGTGTCCCATCATTTTAAACATCCCCAGGAACATGTCCTGTCGTTTTACACCCGAACACAACAAGCAATTACTTTCCTGGGAGAAGAGGCCAAGGTCTGGCACCCTGGAGAACTTTTATCACCACCATCTCCCTTATTCCCTGCCCTCCTCCCTCGGTGGTTTGTTGAATCCATTTAAATCTCTGGAAGGTGAGAAAGAGTCACCTTTGCTGCAAACCCAACACTGATGAGTGTGGGGTTCCATAAATACAGGAGACTTCCAGGAACCCTTTTACAGGAGCTACAACAACTGGGATCAGAGCAGGGAGGGAAAGAGGAAAAGGGTCCACATTTTCTTACCTTCTTTAAGTCACACCTGGAAAAATGGCTTTGTTCAGATGTATTAAAAATCAGCTTATCAACCCACACTAGGAGCTGAGTAATTACCCCCTAAAACACAGGACATTAATCCCAACACATCACGTAGGACTCTGCTGGATCCAAGTGCTTTTCCTTACAGCTTCCATGCTCCAAGGAGCTACTTCTGAAAGTGTTTTACCAAAGCTCTGTCCAATGAACGAGGATTTGATACACAAAAGGCAAAGGGTAATTACATCTTCCTGTTTGCTCCTCCAGCCAGACATTTTTTTAAAGGCCTACTGCAAAAAGAATTGCCTTGAAAGCCTTCCAAGGCAACAACCAAGCTCCAGGGTTATGGATTTTTCTGATTTTGGGGGAAAATATCAGAGCAAATTAACCATGTTCCAGCTCAGGCCTCTGTACTTTGAGTCAAAACGACTTAAAACAACTTTCCTGAGTCTTTAATGTTAGTGGTGACTGGCCCCACACAATTTTTACATGCTGCAATTTTGAAACAGGACTTGACAAGTAAAGTGTATCAAACACGGGAATAACCAAACAGAAATGTTTGCTCAAGGTTTCTAGGTGTGGCTGCAGCCAAGACATAATAGGATTATTTATATCTGACTCATTTGCTTCACCTTCATCCTCAATTCTCCCTATTTGGGACTCAATAATTGACTTTTTTTCTCCTGCGCTGCAGGACTTTTTACATTTGGGGTATTTTCAAAATTTGAAGCAGAGAGGAGAA
This sequence comes from Pachyramphus minor, assembly GCA_013397135.1. Classification (NCBI taxonomy): domain Eukaryota; kingdom Metazoa; phylum Chordata; class Aves; order Passeriformes; family Tyrannidae; genus Pachyramphus; species Pachyramphus minor. The sequence continues at coordinate 150,662 of VYXB01006631.1, forward strand.
ATTCCACAAGTAGAGTGGGTTTATGTTGTGTTCAACCAAAACTCACCATCAGCATCACCGATAAACTCCCTGAACATGCAAATTCCCAGCACCCTGAGACATCACTGGTGATCAACCTGCAAGTGGCACAGTGGGAGTGACCACAAGTGCCAAGGTCTGCTGGCCCCTGGTGTGTGGCCCAGCCTCTCTCCTCAGCCCTGAGCATCTCCTCTTCCTGCCTGGGAACTCGGAACAACAAGAATTCCAATCCCAAACCACGTAAGGTCAGGGGTTTTCATCCCCATTACAATAAGAATTGTTCTTTTTTTTTTTTTTTTTTTAATCCACAAGGGATCACTTGAAGTTTCTGCCCTAAGAATAAACACTGGTGTCAGACTCTGAAAACATTTACACCAGCACTTGCCCATTCTGAGACCTCCCTTTTGCAACACAAGAAGCTTCAAGTCTCACGTTCAGTATTTTTCCGGGATTGCCACAAAAGCCTAAAAAAAAACATCTCAAAATACTTAATAATTTGGTTACTTACAGATTCTTTCACTGCTCCTGAAACAACATAAAAGTTCAGGTATTTGTTTAAAGGAAACAAAGCTCAGATTCCTAAAAGTTTCACCCAGTGCCCTCCCCAGTTTGCTGAAGTTCACAGCTTCACTGGTGCCTGGGCTCTCTGAGATGGAGGGAGTGAGGTGCAAGAGGTGAGGGCAGCCTGAGCCAACCCTGCTGCCAAGGGCTTTGTTAGGAAACCTGGGATGCAGCCCTTGAGGACACACCATGGAACAAGCAGGATTTCTCCAGCCTGGAGATGCAGCACGGGGCCATCCAAAGGGAATTCATCCACTCCACTCTTCCCTTTCCGTGTCACTCAGCCCTGTGTCCCACTGCCAGAGCCACCAGGACCTTGCTCCAGCCACCCCCTGGGACACACGAGGAGCTCCTGAGTGCCAGAAATGGAACACCTTTAATAGGCATTTTCTGCCTGTATTCAATTAAGGATGAGAAAAGAGGCAGCACAGTTTAATAAGCTGCAGATCTGTTCATTCTCTCCCAGAACTGCCAAGGATCAGGGACTTTATCTCTTGCTCCCATCACCTGATTCTCCATCACAGGGTGAATAATCCCAGCCTGGAATTTGCCGTGTCACCTCCTGGCTCCTGGGAGGAATTCTCCTGCTCCTGATCCCAGTGACAATGCACACTGTGAGTGGGAATGTCAGGGAATGTCAGCGGGGACAGTGCTCTGCCCTCACCCCACGGCCCAGGGCGACCTCCTACAACTGTCAACTCTGCTCTCACCTCTCACTGGAAGGGGAGTAGAAAACTCCCAAGGTTCCTTCCCCACCTCAGGGTTTCTTTTGGCTGCTCAGCTCCTCTCTGGGATCACTGTTTCCAGAGAAGGGCACACTCATAATTATAGGGAAAGGCGACGACGGGGACGCAACCACCAGCAAAGGAAACATCTGGTCAGGCCATCCCTGATGGACCCGTGGTGCTGCTGCTCCCAAGGAACAAACCACAGCCCTGCCAGGAAAGGTGCCTCCAGCTGAAATGCTGCCCTGTGTCAGAGGTTCATCAGCACCCGAAATGAAGAGCTGATGGGTTAAAGGTGGGGGTGGGACAGCAGGAAACACAAACCCTCCCCCAGCACATCCTCACCCTTTCTGGAATCCCACACAGGGACAGGGTCTGACACTGAACTTCCAGCCCTCAGTCTGATGCTTTATCTGCTGCATCATTCCCACTCCAATCACATCCTTCCAATTCGGGGCCAACCGACTTATTTCGCTTGGACGTTCCAAACTCAGCATTTCCAAAATCCCCTGTGGTTTGTCCCCCCCACAGCTCCTCTGCCACCCCTTCCCACACCCCCCAGTCACCCAGGGTCCGTCCTGGTGGCAATGACAGCGATGGCTCACGTGGAAAATGAGTAGTAGGAAAATACTTGTTCTGAGCTTCCTGTGGTGGCACCGAGTGGCTTGGGAGGAGGAGGGGAAGTGCCACACGTGGGTTGATTCCCAAGGGAACAGAGGGATCTGTGTGCACCACAGAAATGTGGGACTGCAGGGACAGCAGTGCCTTCCTTCCCTCTGGAAAAGGGGAGCTCTGTCAGGTCTCTTCCCCTCCTTTCTGCAAGAGCAGAGGGGATGAAACAGAACTTCCTCCAAAAGTTACCTGTGCTGCTCTCAGAGAAATTCATTGTAAACCTGCAGTAGAGGAACACCAGTGCTGCTATTCCCAAGGAAATTTTCCAGTGCAGTGAGCTAAAATCCAGGAAGGCAGGCTCTGACTTCACTTCTTTGCAGTTCATGCTTTATCTCCGATAAAAGCCTTAATTTCCCGACTCCTTTAGGATGAAGGCACAGGAACAATGTCCTTCTTAGGCGAGGAAGGCAGGAGAAACACCCCAAACAATCCTTTTCCACCGCTGCACTTCAGACCTGGCGTGTGACATTAGCCCTGATCCCAGAGGCAAAACGGGAGCACTCAGCCACCAGCTCCCACGGCTGCAGCCATCCCAAATGGAATGCATTATTCCTGCATTAAAACATATGTTTTTCAAGGCAGGCAGCCATCCATCCGGCTGTTCCGAGGGACATTACAGAAGACCTAATTTTATCAGGCAGGGATACAATTCTCCCGGTTGTTTTTGCTCCCTAGGGACACGGGGCTGGGGAAAAGGAGGTTGCCTGACTGCCGGGGAACAATTCCGGCAGGAACGGGCACCCTGGGCTCACCAAATGGATTAATGGATGCCCCCCAGGCTCTGTGGGCTCCCATCCCTGTGGAATTCAGAGGCCAGAAAACCTAATTTGCAGCAGCAATTCTCAAATCAACAAGAATCAGAAAAAGTTTATGCTGGCGGAAAAGTGCTAAAACTCTACTTTTTAAAATTTTTTTTTCCTTTTAATCAGCTGAAGTTACACTAAATAAAACCAGGTGTTTGCTCAAACGGCACTTAAGTTAGTGTGACACTACTATCTTTGGTATAAACTCAGTGTAACTTAAACTAACTGGTCCTGCCCATGTTTACTCCAAGTGGTGCTTCCCAAACCCTCAGCTTTGAAGTTTGGAAAAGAACAGGAGCTGATGGAAAGAGGCATTTTGCTCCAAACACCAGGCAGGAGTAACAGCCCAGCACACGATCCAGGATGAGAAATACAGGTGTGAGGCTCCTCCCGAGGCTTTTCATCAGAGGGCAATGGGAAAATCCCTGGAGCAGACGGAATTCTGCTGCCTGGGGAGCATCCGTTAGTGGAAATCACTGTTTCCTCACACATGGTGCAAACGCAAAGGCTCTTCCATCCTAATTAATACAACAAGACATCCTGGCCTGATGACTCTTCCCTGATTTCACAAGCTCTCCAAAACCAATTTTGGGCTGAGTCGGCCCCACCAGAAATGCTTCAGTCCCTCTCTCCATGGATCCAGGTCCAAAAACCAAGTGAGCAAGTCATGAGAGATTCAGGAAATGCCTTTTCCTAACTGAGACACGTGGTTTAAAGCAAACCATCCTGAGAAATTATCTGCACATTGTCTTTGAGAGAAATGCAAACAGGAACTCTCCAGCTCCCGTCCGTCCCTCGGGAATGCTCACCATGAGTTCACTCTCTGGCTCCTGAAACTTGCCACTGAATAAACACGATAAATCCAGCCAACAGAGAACTCCACCACAATCAGGGAGAGGGGATCAGGAAGGAACCATCACCCTTTTCCACCACATCACCAGAAGCTCGCGGGGCGCTCCGTGGGCGCTTCCCCTGCGGAGCCCCAGGGATTCCCTGGCGCTGGGAAGAGCAGCAGCCGGTTCTGTGCAGCTCCTCCACCACCCATCACATCTGCTGCTCAATATTTCATGCTCCAGAATTGAAAATAGCAAACTGAGCAGTGCTTATGTAGGACACCACGGCAAACTCGGAGCGCGGCTCTGGCGCAGATGCACCAACAGGTCTGGGGAACGGCCCCAGCCTCAGGATCCAGCTGAAATGGCAACTGTCCCCCATCCTGGAAGCACCCAGAGTCATAAAAGACAAGCTGGGAATCATTGCTAGCAGATGGCCCCTCCTCCAGCTGAGGGAACTGGTTCTAACTCCTGCAGAGCTTCAGAGGAGCGACCAGGGAGGAGGTGCAGGACTCTCTTTAAAGCCTCTAATTTCCTCCTCTCCCCAAGGCGAAGGGTCGGGGCTGCAGCTTTTAAAAATAGCCCCAAACTTGGTCCTCATTTCCTAAGTATGAAAGGGACAACATGAAAATATGCACGTTCTTTAACTCTTCTGGTTATCCTTTATTATTCCAGCCCGGATGCTCCCAAAAACCTTCCTCCTCTTCCCCGTGGTTCACATGCTTCAGTCATGCACCAGCAGCAAACCCGACTCCCACTCGCAGGAGCCAAAATACTTCTTCCCAGTGTTTGTGCCTTACTCCCTCTCCCCAAAACATTAATCACTGAAATCATTCTGCTTTGGTAGAAATCTGGGATTGTCTCAGGGACCTTCTGTTTGCCCCACCAGGGATCTGGTGCTTTGCTCCTCTTGCTGGCGGCTGGAGCTGGATTTCCTTTTTCCTGTGGCACAGACAGTGTGTGCTCCATGTTTGCATCACCTCATCCTGGGCTGTAAGGCTTAAAAAAAAAACCCCACAGTTTCATCTGGAGTGAAGGCAGATGAAGGATCCTTGTCAGGATCTTCACAGAGCCAACCAAGGCTGGGAGGATGAGACCCTGGATGAGCACAGGCAGCTCCCTGTGACAGGTTCCAGAGGGTTTTTGGGCATTTCAAAGCTCTCAGAGCTGTGCCTGTGCTGGCTGCACACAGACACACAGATTTCTCAGCAGATTTGGGGCCCATACACTCTCAGTCCTGCAGGTAAATTAAGGAAGCAACATAAAAGCTTTCCCAGTGCTGGTTTTGCCTAATGCAAGACTTGTGGGTGAGATGCTGCATAAATGCACAAAAACCACCTGCAAGTCCTGTTATAGCTACAAGACAATCAGATCCAACTTGCTTATGTTTATAAAGCTCTTCTTCAACCTTTTCTGGGCTTTGCCCACAGTTCCCCTCCGAGTGGGGGGAGAAACTCAAGCGAAACCTTTCTGCTCACTCAGCACAATCCAGCCCCTGCTCAGACAATGACTTCCCTTGACTCTGTAATTTAAATTCTGTGCTTTGGCTGCTTAATCTGTAAAAGAAGGCCCCCACCTCCTTTGACAGGCGCCTGGCAATCAAGGATTGCAAACTGAAACGCACCATTTCTGAGAGATCACAGAAATACCCTGATTCCATAGGAAATCCTTGAGCCAAGCAAAACAGAGGCTCTACCCACTTGCTTGAGTCAACACATTTCCTTCCAGCAAGGTTCTATCCCATCTGGCTGCCCTTCAGTCCTGGGCTTCCACCGTTTTGCTGATACTCCCTTTTCCACATGTGCCACCCTCCCTGGTGCTCCTTCAGCTCCCAAAAATCCTCACACAGAGCTCTGCTCCTCAGGCAGAGCCTCAGCTCCCAGTGAGGGACAACGAGCTCTCCAAGGAGCAAACGCAGATCCACTCACAGGAACTCCCCCACGGGATCACAAACCTGTGTTTGCCCAAGAGAAGTAAACAGAAACCAGCTCCTTCTGCCCATGGGCAGGAGGAAGGACCTGGCAGCCCTGTCACAGAACACAGAAGGGGCTGAAATGACACTTTCAGGCCTGAGCAGCTCACAGGAGATCCTGTTGCTATGAGGTGGAGTTGAGTTCCCCTCCCCTCCCTCGACAGTCAGATCCCACCAGCTGGAGTTCACTCCACTGCCACCCCTTTCCTGCTTAACAAACATCAGCCAAGGCAGAAACCAGGGGGAAAACAACTCCCAGCAGCCAAACAAGCTCTTTAGGAGGGGGTTTAACCCTCACAGAGCCAGGCTGGGCCCTGCAGTGGGGCCTGGGAGGCAGCTGTGCCGCTGTCCTGCTGTCCTTTGTCCTGCTGTCCCTGCCAGAGCTCCCACACCTCCATGAGAACACACCTCCCCACACAGGCAGCACAACAGTGCCCCGTCTGAAACAAACCCTCTGATGGTGCTTAATTAGAGCCTTTGAATCTGGATATTCCAGAGTTTCCCATTAAGGGCTGGGAGGAGGTCAACGTGAGAGGAAAGCTTCAAAATTTCACCCAAAAGTGGAAGAGCACCCTAAGCCAAGCGCTGGAGAGCTTTAATATTAACATTTTCCACCAAATGTGGGATAGATTCAGCCATTTAGCTCGTTCTGTGAACCCCTCAGCACACACTGAGAACACCTCCAGGAGCAGCATCGTGTGGTGGATCCAAAGTCACCTTCTCTCAGCGCTGCAGCTCAGCCCCAAAGTGTGAGACTGAGCTTCCTGCACCCACAGACACGTGAAAATGGAGGGGGAAAAGTCTTCCTTAAAGTTCACATCCCTGGCACTTTCACTCATGAAACAGAAGCAGATGCAAATACAGAGACAGCCCTTCCCATCGTTAGAGATGCAGAATGTGGGTGTTACTGACAGATGAAGAAAAGCACTAGAAAGAAAAATATCCCAAAAGTGAGAAAAGAAGGCAAACATGAGTAATGAGCAGGTTCCAGGTTTCCCACAGCTCCGTGACCCAATTCTCAGCTGATACAGTTATTGCTACTTGAACATTCTTACTCAGAGGCAGCGACACCGATCCCTCTGGGAGGGAACAGGGTGGGGGGGTCTCTCTAAGTTCAGATTTGGGTAGAATGTTCTTCACACTGACAGGGGACAACCGAGGTCTTATGCACACTCAGAAACAAAGGAGTTTGAATCAAAACCATCTCTGAGGCCCAAGACTTAGAGCAAGACGCCGTTTCTGTTGATTACTGAGCAATTCCTGCTTCCTGAGGCACGTCCCACTGCCTCACTCAGACACTTGCAGTGGACCCAGGGAAGGGACAGTTGTTACTTCCACACTGACCACAAGGAATAATCCAGAGGTACAATCAGTCCTGTTGCTTGAGGAAGTTTCATGGCTCATCCCTGCAAACTCTGATTTCTATTTCCAGCATACATTACACTAATCCTGCTCCACTTTGCATCCCGCTTGCTGACGCAGCACCTCCACAAGCACAACGCCAGATAAGATTTTAATACTACATTTCCCCCTGTTTTGTTACAAATTCTTGGCTCTGTGGTGGTTAATGGGAACACAGCCCTGCATTAAAACTCGCTGTGAGGCTCAGCACGCAGCAGCCTGTGTTCCCAGGCAGCATTCCCTGCACCTGGAGCCAGGTACTCCCTGCTGTCACATCATCCATCAGGGACGGAGCCACCTCCAGCCCCTGCTGGCAGGGACCCCAGGCAGCTCCCTGCAGCTGCAGGTCCTCTCTCCTCTCCCAAAAACAGCGTGTTCCTACCCAAAAAAACCTGACAGAAACATTTACACAGTCAACAGTCAGGCCCGGGGACAAATAAAGCTGCAACAAGGGGGTGGGAAAAAAAGGGATCAAGTGTTCTTATCTGAGCAACAACTGAGCAGTTACACAGGGAGCCCTGCTGCCATTTTTAATAAAATGCTTCTATTCAATATTGTTTACTGTCAACAGCCCTTGGTTATATTCAGCTGAACAATGCACACACAGCCCTCGAAATCCCTCAGCTTAAGCCTCAAACTAGGGCGTATTTTTCAAGAACTCCACAATGACATTACCTTACTCCCCTTCCCAGGTCAGACCTCAGTTATCTCAGCAACAACATCCCCTGAAATACGTTCCCAAGAGCTCAGGGACAAAGTCACCCAAAATTCTTTGTACTCACGGGTCTTTTTGGTTTGTTTTTTTTTTCTTTGAGAGAAAAAGTGATTTGCACAAACAAATCCTCGGCATCCACATTAAGAAATCCGAGTATTAAACCCACAAAGGGGCAGTGGGTTTAATATTCAGAGAATTACTTACATAACCCACAAAACTTCACTCTGTGGCACCGAAGTTGAAGGTATTTGAGAAGCTCGTTAAAGATTAGTGGGATGTCACAGCAGCCACAGTCCTGCAACAGCAGCTCATTTATTTCCAAGTTTGCAGCACAATCCACCACAGGGTCATCAGACCCACGGGAAACAAACTTCAGAAAACACTTAAAATGTTCAGTGAATTCTTTAAAAAGCATAAACTCCCTACCCAGTGCTGCGTTTTGGGCAGCTCAAGAGACAGTCCCTCAATCCTTTGTTGTCGCAGGGTCCCCCAGACCAAACACCAGGCAGTTTATCGCTCTAGTTAAATGTTTGCTGAAGGTATTTCTGAAAAACACTTCACCAGAAGCCCAAGCAGCCAACACCAGGGGTGTGACTCCAGCCAAGCCCTGTCAGGAGAGCAGTGCCACGGCCTTTTCAGCTGGCAGAATCTCGAGTGCCAGCGTGGGCAGCCCCCAGCTCAGGGAGTGAATTCCTCATCTCCAAAGGGTGAACAAGTCTCTTTTATGCACTGTGGGCTCTGGGATAAACAGAGCAAAGCAGGATGTTCCTGCAACTTCATTTTTCTTAGTTTTTAATACTAACAGAGACATCAATGATCCTTGCAGGGTCCCTTCCAGCTCAGGATATTCTGATTCTATGATTATCCCAGCCATGGAATGGACCCTCCTGAGAAGCCACTGACTTTGGCATCGAGCTCCGTGCCCTGACAGAGGGAGGAAAATTAAAGATATGCAAATCTGAGCTACCTGCTCTGCAACCTTCCCCCCCTCAGCTCCATCCCGCAAGGGAGGCTCACAACAAAGCTGCACCGAGAGCAGCAATCGAAACGCTGGGAAACAAAGACGAACCCCATGGTAAAACAAAAAAAAACCCACACGAAACAACACCAAAAAAAAAAAAAAAGGCAGCAAAAAAAGCGCATGCTCCGAAGAGATTATGGCAAAAAAAAAAAAAAAAGAACTTATTCAGAAAGTGGGAAGAACACGGGGTTTGTCTTCGTTCTGTGCCCGAAGTTCCTGCGGCTCCCCCGCCCCAGAACGGGCTGTCCCGGGGTCTCCCCCTCCCGCTCCGCATCCTCAGCTCGGGAACGACGGGGAAGAGGCCACGGGGAGAAAAAAACCCTCCCGGGATGGGGAGGAGGAGTCGGGTGACCCAGCCCAGCCAAAGGCTCCCACCGGGGTCAGGGTGGGGGGGGTCTGTCAGGGGGTCCCCCGGGTTCAGTCTGGGGGGTTTCCCCGGGGGCAGGCAGGTCCGCCCTGGGGTCCGGGGACTCAGTCGGAGGGTCCCCCGGGGTCAGTCGAGGGGTCCCCTGGGGGTCTGGAGGGGGGTCCCCCCCCACAGACGGTGCTCCCAGCGCGGGGGTCACTCGGGGGGTGTCCCCAGACACGACCCCAACCCGCAGCCCGGGCGCTTCCTCCCTCCCCGCGGCCCGACCCCGGAGCCTCATTCCCCTCCCGGTTCCCCTTCCCCCCGACCAT
>VYXB01006631.1:160145-181915 GCA_013397135.1 Pachyramphus minor
CGCCCCGCGCTGCGCGCGCGCGCCCCGGGCTGAGGGGACCGGGAACGTCCCGGGGCCGGAACCGCGTCCCCCGCACCGACACCGCGTCCCCCACACCGACACCGCGTCCCCGGCACCCGCACCGCGCCCCCGCTCCCTGGTCCCACGCCAGGGCCCCAGAACCGCACCGGCTCCTGGTCTCAGAGCCGCCCCCGGTCTCCGCTCTTGGTCCCAGAGACGCTCCTGGTCCTGGCGCCACTTCCCGTTCCTGCTGCTGGAGCTGCTCCCAGTCCCCATTCCCGCTCCCCCAGCCCAGGTCACTCTCTTGGTCCCAGAGCTGCTCCTCATCCCAGTTCCCTCTCCCGATCCCCATTCCCGGTCCCCGTTCCTGCTCCCAGTTCCATCCCTGTTCCCGCTCCCGGTCCCCATCCCAGCCCTGGGTGAAGCCTCGGCCCTCCCTGGCTGCCCCCCCTTCCCCCATCCACACACACAGCTAAGAGCTCAGGGATTTGGGTTTTAGGTATGTTTTTTTGGGGTTTTTTTTTTGGTGTGGTTTTTTTTCTCTTTTAAATCAGCTTTATTTTTCTAACTGTTATTTCAATTTCCCATAGCACCTTGGCAATGTCAAAAACAAATACAAATACATGTATTATCATTTGAACATTTAAAGCATGAACCTACTTTACACAAAATTTTTGTTGTGGACAGTTTTGACAACAGGAATAAACCAGAACAGACAGTCTAAAAGCCAGATAAAGTCGCTTTTTTTCTCCTTTCCTACCGCTTTGAAGAGAGATCGTCAATGCCAAGGGGAAGCTGGATTCATCCGGGAGGAACAAGATGTCTGTAGTAACTCGAGCTCAATATATTATCTGAATATTTTGTATTCTATAAAAATTAGAACAAAACCCATTTATGCACAGTCTGTTTACATTTGAAGTTGCTTTTTTTTTTTTTCTGGAAACTGTATCCATAACTGAAGCTCCATAAAAATAAACCTCTGGTTCTTAAATATAAAATTTTAAAGTTGTTACAGGTTAGTTTTGCAGATGGATTTTTTATTTTTTTTTTTTCAGAAATAAGTTGCTTTAACTCCATTTCAAGTCCTCCCAACTGTACATTAAAAACAGACTCAATGAACCTCTTGAAGTGCCTGAGCTAAAGGCACTTAAGAGAAGAGCCAACTAAAATACTACAACAACCCAAAATTATGTACCATCCTAAAGGAAGCTCAGACTATATGTAATATATACACGCAAAGAAGAGCATGATAAATCATTCAGATTAATGGCAACAATCTTACGTTTCAGAAGGAAATATCAAAATTAGAAACAAACAAACAAAAAAAACACCTCTATTGCATATCTGTAGTAATCAAGGATTTACAAAAAAACTCATCAGAAGCCATTTCCCCCCGAAGTGCATTTCTGTTGCATCGTCTGTAATACAAGGGTGCATTTTACAAATTTAAAATATCATCTGTACATACCAGATATCTCAGCCCAGGGGAACCCACCTGGGGACAGTAAAAATCGCAGACAGTTTCAAGACAATTAAGCTGATATCGACAAAGAAGTAAGGCCATAGCTATTTAACTACAGTAAAGCATTGATTAAGTCACTTATTTGCTACTGATCTGCCACAGTATCATCTTTCTCTTCTGGTTAATAAGTGGGTTACTTTATTTTTTTATTTTTTTTTTTAGTATTTTTAAATTTTTTATTTATTTTTTTTTAAAACCTACAGCTAGAACTGCACCATCATAACTGTGCCAGGCTAATTTAAAAAAAAAAAAACAAAACAAACAAACCAACAAAACAAAAACAAAACAAGGAGAGCAGGAATGTAAGATACTATAAAACTAACTCAATGTTAGAAATCCAAAGAAATAGAACTTTTTGCACTCTTAATCTATCACATGCAAAGAATTCCTCCTCTTTTCACTCCCCAGCAGAAGCACAAGAGAGGGGCCTGATCTTTTCCACACGCAGCAATTTGGAAAAGAACTGAACTGGGAAGTGTTTCTGCCGCTACCAAAACTCTGAAAACAAGTCACAGTTCCTAAAACTGCACGTGGGATTTGCACCTCCTGCTATTTAGGATCAGCAGAGCAGCACAATTTGCCTTTACATCCCCCCCAGGAACTTCCCAGAAGGAACCTCTGAGAACTGCTGTCACCTCAAGTGTGACAGGGACAGTTCAAGCTCTGCTCACACCATGATCCAGCTCCAACACAATCCATGAGCTGCTCCAGCAGTGGGCCTGGCTCCAAACCTTTGCTTTGGCCCAGTTTCCCCAGTCTGTCCAACAGGCAAACTGGTGGGGAGGGACTCCAGGTCCTGCCCAAGCCCAGCCAGGGGAGGAGGAGGGAACAGCCAGTCCCGGAATCCTGGTGCACAACTCCCACCCCACTGTGGTTTCACAGCCTCTCTGTGGACTTGGGAATTTCCCCCTGCACGGAAAAGGATAAAAAGGAAAAGAACCAAACCCCAAACCACAGCTGGAAGCAGTGGAAGGGAAAGGCTCCCAGAAATCCCTGCACACAGGTATGAAATAAATGATTCCCAGTGCCCCAAGCTGAGAGAAGCTGGGATATACTGGGAAAAGCCAAGTTACAGCCTGACTTGCATTCACTGCACAAGAGCCACGATCAGCTGCTGGAAATGCACTCCCAGGACACACAGAGCATCCCTTCCCCACCCCACACAAGGACTGACCTGCAGCTGGTTGGGTTTTCCCCACCTCTGCTCAGTGCACAAGTTACATTTCACCACCCAGGTCCTCTCAGCACCCCCAGGTCACTCCAGCAGATGGATCAGGGAATTCTGATCGACACCTGCAGCAGCCCCTTCCCACACAATTCCTGCCTGGATCAGCCAACAGCCATCGGCCTCCCGACGCTTCCTCAGCCTCCCAACCACGGGGCACATCTCCCCCAAACACCTGTGAGGGTCCTACAGGTTCACTTTGTTCCAGTTTGGCTGCAGGAATTGTTTACAAGCCTTTAGAACGAACCCAACTTTGCATTTTCATTGCATTTCAGAGCTTTGACGCTCGAAATGTTTAAGATTCCCTATCATTCCAACCAGAGCAGCATCACCAAAGCAGAGGGAGCAGGGCCTGTAAGAATCCCTAAACTGTAGATGTGATCTATGATAATTCTTTACTAAATTAAAAAAAAAAAAAGAAACAAACAAACAAAAAAAAACAAACCTCCCAAACCCAGTACAGGTAGTTTCAAAGTGAATAATGGTTTTGGTTTTTTATATATATATATATATATGTATGTATACATACTACAGGACTCGAGGGAGCGGCAGGAAGCTGAGTCAGGGGAGGTTTTAGGTGGGATCTCAGGAAAAGGTTCTTCCCCCAGAGGGTGGGTGGGCACTGGAACAGGCTCCCCAGGGAAGTGGTCACAGCTCCAAGCCTGTCTGACTTCAAGAAGCGTTTGGGCAACGCTCTCAGGCACATGGTGGGATTTTTGGGGGGGTCCTGGGCAGGGCCAGGAGTTGGACTCGATGATCCTGACGGGTCCCTTCCAACTCAGCCTATTCTATGGTTCTATATATAATCCCATGCGTAGAAATGAACAGTTAACTGCATAAATACATTATATTGTGTTATGAATCAACTCAAAGCAATTGCCAAGCTGAATAATAAGTTAGAGAAATGACAACTCTGGCTTTATATATATATTTATAAAAATAGATATGAGTGTTCTCCAAGCAGTTGATAGAGAATTCCTACTGAGGCCCAAGTCACCGAGGGTTATCTGGCTAAGAACTCAGAAGATGAAAAATTTCACAGTTATTTTAACTGCCACTTACATTCATTCTATGGCAACACGAGCATATATTACTAAGATGGTTACGGAATATATCACAATTGAGTTTTCCAGTGTTCACAACTTACGACTTTAAATTTGTACACTTGCTATTCACTAAAACAAAACAAAACAAAAAAATCAACAAAACAAAACAAACAAAAAGAAAAAAGAAAAAAAAGAAAAAAAGAAAGATGTGATTCTTACTGCTGGAAGCTACTTTTCCCTAACACTTTATACAGAACTCTGAACCCTGGCATGCTGATTTTGGCAGATTAATGTGCTGAATGTTCCTATTTCGGTCATTAATCACCCTGAAACTTAACCACTTACTGCACAATAGTGTTGCAAATTCAGCCAGCACACAGCTGGCAAGGTGCCACCTTTCCAGTAGCTTCTCTGAACATGAGGGGGGGTTCAACTCTTCACCTTTAGTTCCACTTTAAACAGTTCCAACAAGCCAGTTGCTACTACATCAGCTGTAAACAACGAGTTCCCCAGACGTAAAAACCCTGATTTCTGGAGGCCAGCAGCCTATTCCAGAGGCAGGACAAAGGAAACCCAGCTCTGGTTTGCTGCCAGCCATCCAGAGATGATGGTGAGTGCCCAGAGTTCCCACCTGCCAGGGCAGAATTCCACATCTGCAGCCGGAATCCTGGGCTCTTTTACCTGTGCAGCCACACAAGGTGCTGTGGAGCCACCTGTCCGTCCTACACTGGGCCTGCCTCAGGAAAAATGCACTAAAGTCTGTAATAAAGAAATCAGAGAAAGTAACAAGGGGTGGGGGGGAAGCAAACAAACAAACAAAACCCCAAACCTAAGAAGTTGCCCTCAAAAGGTGAGGAAAAAGGGCAAATTAAAAACTCTGACGTGCTCCTTCTGCCTCCTCCCGCCGCGTCTCCCAAGACGCTTTTTGCCATCCACGCCCTCTCATCTACAATCCAGCATCCTGCAAAAAATTACACTTTAAAAAGCTCGTTGAATGAAATATTAGTAAGGTCAAGAGACTCTACTTCAAGCTGGAAACACAAGGTTTACTACAGTAGTACATTCAGTTTTCATCATCAGTCACTAAGTGATGACGACAGCTCTGGCTGCACTCGCTCCGCTCACGCTGCTGCAGAGGGTCTGCAATGCAAGGCCATCCATGGCACACACACCAGCCCACAAGCCAAATGTTAAATAGGTTAAAAAAAAAGTTCTAATTTTACAGAAATGCTCATTATCCTTTTTTTTTTTTCTCAAAAATAATATTCTCTTATCCTTTTCCTCCTACGCCGAGGGACAGGTTAATTCATCAAGTCAGATCTTTCACTTTGTCAAAACGCTACTTTCACAAGCCCAAAACTGATTTCAAGCAGGAAACCCTCTGCAAATTAAAAACAAACAAAAAAAAAATACAAAAATTATAATCTCTCTATATTTATAGTGATTGGAATCCTCCAGCATTTGTGAGATCGCTTTTTAGAGATGAATTTTGGGGCCCTCCACAACTCCTCCGAACACAAGCCACGCTCCAGTTCAGAATTCCCCTTCCCGAATCCTTCCTCCTCCCAGTCTCTGCTGCTCCTCAGTCCACAGCTCCAATCAAACAGAGGATCATTGGCTGGCCCAGCATTACTTTGGTGACCGTGGTGGCACGAACTGCTCCTTCCCGACGCGTCGCGGGGCTCCCTGAGGCGAAGATCTGCGTCCAAACTGGCGCCTCTGTTCCCTGATTTTCCCAGCAGCTCCCCTGGGAGCTCCACTGCCGCGGAACCCGGAGTAATCCTTCATCCGACCTTCAGCCTTCTCGGGAGGAGCCTTCTCCGGAGCCCTGTCGGCCGCGCCGTTCTCCTCGGGTTTGGCGGGGGGCACGATGTTGGCGCGGTGTTCCCTCAGGGGCTGCACAGCCACTGGAGGCGGCTCCTTTGGGGGCTTCTGGCAAACCTCGGCGTAGCTGAGCTTGCGAGGCTCCTTTGGGACCAAGGAGAAGAGCAAGGTTTACACACCACGAGCACCTTCCAGCCCGTCCCGGGCCCCAGGGGCACAGCAGCAGCAGCACCACAGAGGACGAGCAGATAGGAGGTGAGAAAACTCCCCCTGCTCCCTGTTCTGGGCCTTACCTGTGTCGACAGAGCAGGAGCTGCAATTGCTTGAGCAGAAGGTGAGGAGGTGCTTGTCCTTGGTGGCTTTGCAGCACTGACAGGGGACAGGGAGGCCGGTGGGGAAGCCTGGCTGGCCACGTCCTTCGGAGCAGACACTTCTTCTGGTTTGCTCTCTGGCTGAACCGTGCTGAGAAAGCAACAACAAATTCACATTAAAACCCACTGGCACATAAATGAACATTTCAGAGGATATTTCCTTGCTCTGGAGTCACAGCTGCATTTTATCAAAACAGAATGGCACAGCCATTCCTGCCACCATTTGTTATTTCCATCTGGTGGCCTCTGGAGAAGCTGCCAACCACAGATGGAGAAACAACAAACATTATTTCCACCGTGCTGGGCACTGCTTTGAGACACTGCTAAAACAGGCAAGTAAGTCAGCAGTGCCCTGGCAGCACCAAGGGTCCCCATGTCCTGGGGGGCACCAGGGCAGGGAGGGGATTGTCCCACTCTGCTCTGAGCTGGGGCAGCCTCACCTCAGTCCTGGGGGCAATTTGGGCACCACGAGGTAAAAAACACCTAAAACTGTTGGAGAGGGTCCAAAGGAGGGACACAGGGATGGGGAAGGGTCTGGAGGAGCAGCTGAGGGCACTGGGTTTGTTCAGCTGGAGAGGAGACTGAGAGGAGACTCCTCAGGGTCTGCAGCTCCTCCCGAGGGGCAGCTCCGACCTCTGCTCCCTGTGAGCAGGGACAGGACCCAGGGAAGGGCTGGAGCTGTGCCAGGGCAGGGTCAGGTTGGATCTCAGGGAAAGGTTCTTCCCCCAGAGGGTGGTTGGCACTGCCCAGGCTCCCCAGGGCAGTGGGCACAGCCCCAAGGCTGCCAGAGCTGCAGGAGAGTTTGGACAATGCTCTGAGGGACAGGGTGGGATTGTTGGGGTGTCTCTGCAGGGCCAGGAGCTGGACTCAATCCCTGGGGGTCCCTCCCAGCTGAGGACATGGAGTGGTTCCCTGGATTGCCACGTTCTCTGCACACCTGAGCAGCACAGGCTCGCTCTGGCTCGGGGAGCTGTTGGAGGGTGGTTGGGCAGCGCTGGGCGTCTCTTCCTCGGGAGCCGGAGCCGGGCACGTGGGCAGCGAGTCTTTGCCTTCCTGGACACAGAGCACAAAGAGGGCAGGTGAGCTTAAACTGCACCTCAGCATGCCACTCCCAGCAGGACAGCTGAGAATTGGGATGTTCCCAAAGTCCTGATTGTATTAGTTTGACTCCTTTCACAGCGTGGCCTCTAAATCAACCCCCCTTCCTACGGACAATCCCACAGTGGAAAAAAGGAGGAGCAGGGCTGGATCACCCCAATTATCAGTGCTCAGTCCCACCAGCCCAAAGAACAGACTCATGTGGAAAGATCCCTTGCCCAACACTCCACCACACTGTTCCCACAGCCACCACTCCTCATTTCCCTGCTTTATTCCCGAACATCACCGAGTTCACAACAGCAGAACCGCCGGAGCTTCGGTTGCATTCCCACAAAAAACCAGGGGAAATGCACTGTTCTGTGATCAGACACAGTATGAAAGCCTGGGATTAAAGCATTCCAATGTGTGGCTCTGACTCTTTAGCAGGGAGAAAGGGGATACCCCTGTGTGAGGGAGATGGGAGTGGGCACCTTGTCTTTGCAGACTCCTTTAACGATGTCGGACATCCTGCTCTCCAGCACAGGCTCTCCCGGGATTTTTGCTGTGCTGCCAGGCAAAGGTGGGAAATTTGATGCAAGCAAGTCAAACTTTGGTGTCTGAGTCTTTGTTTCTGCTGAAGGCTGAGGTCTCTAGAGAGGGAAAACACCCATTAATAGAGCCGTGACACCACGCAGGGAAAGCCCTGAGCACGTGCCAGGGAAATTCCTAGAAAACCTGTTAGCCCCCAATTTATTCCCAGGGTTTAAGGGCTCTGCCACTCCTTCAATAGCTGCAGAGCCAACACACTGCACTTTGAGCAAGTCCCTGCAATAAGGGAAGGGGAACTTACTGAAACCCGGTCGTCGTCCCGTCTCCTCCGGCCTCGGAACACGTTCCTCCTTGGAAGGCAAGAAACCCTCAGTCAGTGCCTTGACCCTGCTCTGCACAAGGGAACCTGGGCAGGGGATTCACTGTATCCCCAGACACAGCCCTGGGATCCCATCCTCAGGAGGGGTCAAGGCTCTGACACTTTTGGAACAGAGGAAATATGGGAACAATTTCTCTCTCTCTCTCTCTCACCCTCAGGGATGAGCATCGTGTCACCAAGCACAGGGAGAGCTGTAGTTCTACAGTAATCAACTTATTAGTCTGACTTCTCACCAATCTGCCCTGACACCTCTTTTTAAGTGCCTAAACCCTGAATTAACAGAGCAAACATAAACCCACTTTATCTTAAAATATTGCAGAGCATCAAATTCCCAGCTAAGGAATTTACAGCAATACAGCTGCCGACTTCACCTCAGCAACTGCTTCAATTCTGGGGATAAACCAGTTAGTTTAAAATTAAGACCCCTCACTATCTTACTGCCAGAGTAAATAGCAGGTGTAGACTCAAGCAGGAAGCTATTCCTGCTCCCAGGTCAGCTTTTATCACTCCTGGTTTAGCTAAATGCCAGTTTTCTCGTGGTTGGCCTTTACAGAAATGTTATTTTGTGTCCAGCAAACAGGATCCAGCTCTTTACCTGCCCCTGCCGACGCCGTAATCCCCGTTCTGCTCCAGCTGTGATGTGGGAGAATCCTTCTGGGAATACCCTTGGTCTTGGTGCCCAGTTAAGGGACTGCTGTGTCGCTCCATGACGAAGTTCCTGGAGCTGGCTCTGCCCAGGTCCCCCCCGGGCACGGCCCCGAGGGCGGGCGGCCCCTCCGCGTGCTCCGAGCTGCTGGAGGAGCGGAAATGGGGCTTCACCCTGTGGAGACACAGAGGCTGAGGGACCCCCAGGCTGGAGAACCCCCACACAGAGACCACCACCCACAGAAACACGGGATGTTCTGGAAGGGGCCCACAAGGTGCAGCTCTTGGGTGAAGCCTCAGCCTTGGTGTTACCAGCGCCCTGCTCTGACCAGTTGAGCTCACCCCGGGGCAAAGAGAGCAGCAGGTCAGGGAGTACCACAGCTCAGAAGTTCTTTCCTATGTACATTTGTGAGGAGTAAAGACATTTGACTTCCCCACCTCCACTGATTCCTTCTGCTGTGCTTTTCCTGCAGCCTCCTCTCAAATGTTGCCATTTACAGGAAATATTGAGATCATTGCCCAACAGACACCGAAGAGGGAAAAAAAACCCCAAACCCAGTGGTGGCAGCAGAGCCAGAACCCCTAAAGAGGGATTTTTCCTCTGTCTGGGCCTGCAGCACAGGCACAGGGCCTGGAGAAATAAGCTGAGCCCAAGGAAAAAACAGATTTGGCCACAGGTGAACAAATGAACTGAGAGATGAGGCCAGGAGTAGGTGGTGACCAAACACAACAGATCAGGCCAGGGCAGCTGAGCCCCCCTCCAGGCACAGCCAGGCTCAGCCCTGCTGTTCCCATCCCCAAACCCCCAGCACTGACTCTGCAGTTCCCAATCCCCAGACATTTCACCCTGTTATTGATTATTCAGCATTAAAGCTGCAGTTCCCTTGAGCACAGACACAGCTTTGCACACTCAGTGCTGCTGCAAGTTCAGGCTCAGGGTCCTAAATGCAGAATTCCCCAGAAAAACTCTGCTCCAGCACAACATGGAGCAGTTTTCTGGGGCAGCTTTTGGGTGCCTTGGACTGTTTTCCACTCCTGCCTTTTCCAGCTGCAGAAAGCAAGACAAGAAACTTAAACTGTCTCTCTCCCCTCTGGTCAACTCTGCACATCTCCTAATTTAAGGACAGCAGGAGGATTTTGCACACTTTTTGTTTTTAAACAGTCTCATTATAACATTCTGTGCAATCAGAAGAAACTTTGCTATTGCCAGCCAAAGACTGACTCCTCCATCTCCCTTTCCCACAATGATGTTGCAACAAATCAGGGCAAAATAAATACAAGTGGCTTAAACAAATGTTTAGCTACAGAGAAAACCCCAACACTTAACTATTAACTGCCTGTAGGACAAGACAAATCAGGCTTATTGGACCAGCACAGAAACCCAAAAGCAGCAGCTGAATAAACCTCCCTGAACGAGCTCTTCTGCAGTCAAAGAGGAGTTATGCTGAGCAGAGATTAATTCACATTTCACAGCTTTGAGAAGCACCAAGAACCAGTTTTAAAGCCCCCAATAAAGTTTTCCATCAGCAGAGACTATAAAGAAGAGGAGGAAAGTTAACTGAACTCTTCCATTTTGTTCAAGTTGTTCTCAAAATGGCAGATCCTCAAGTCCTCGTGCAGCCCTCAGATCTCATAATCTTACCCGTCATCGAGACGGCCGCAGTCTTGTCTGGGCAGAAGGGCAAAGCAGGAAAGATGAGGAAAGATAAAGGAGGGGAAAAACAAAAGCAGAGAGAAGGAGAGATGATGTGGAGAGAGCAGGAGGAAGGAAGAGCAGGAGGAAGGAAGAGCAGGAGGAAGGAAGAGCAGGAGCAAGGCTGCCCAGAGCCGACCGTGACCTGTTCTCTCTTAGCGCGATACTTGATCATCACTGGGCCAGAACCTGCACAGTCCCACCCTAAAGCTGCACCTTCAGGGGGTGAAGCTGCACAAACTCAAACACAGCCAGGGTTTCAGAAGCTTAGGGGTCACACAGGTGTGATCTATGGGGCAGCATTGAACACGGGGTGTTCCAGGGTGGTATTTGGGTACACACAGCTCGTGCACCGACACTTCGGAGAGGATCCAGCTGCTGAGTTTTACAGGCTTTAGTTGGGGGCACAACTTAAGGCCAAAAAAAAAAGAGCCAAATCACCTTTATGGTTGCTGGGAGCTGAGCAGCTGCAACTGGAGCAGAGTCACCCTCCCAGTCCCACAGTCCAGACTCTGCTGAGTCACCGCAGAGCAAATCCTGAAGTTCCCCTTCTGCCAACAGCCCCTGACCTGAGCTGCAGCACAGACCCACTCACGGCCCTGGCATTGTCAACTGATTCCTCCAGCAATACAAAAAGCAATTCCCATGGCCCCTCTCTGAGCTGCACACAAACAATTCCCACCCCCAGGTTAGTGCTCCATTGTATTCCCAGAGCTCCAGCAACACAAAGTGCTTCCTCCTCCCCGGTGTTTATATCTGAGCTGAGTCCTCACAGCTCTCAGGAAAGATGGGGATAAAGCAAATAAATTACAGGAACAGACAGCAGAGCTCAGGGCATGCAACTCCCACTGCAGGAACCCAAGGGCTCTGCAAGGCTGATCCCAGCAGGAAAGGCTTATGTTAGTGCTGCTGGAGTTCATAATCTGTGTAGAACAAACATAATTACAAGTATTAACTTAAGAGGAAGTTATTTATTTGTCTGCAGAAATTCCTCTGAGGCTTTTAAAGGAGTTACCTTTGCTCTCTCCAGCACGTGTGTCCATTTATTTTTTTTTTTAAGGATTTTAAGCTGCCACCTTGATTTTTTTTTCAAATCAAGTTGAGAAAACATCACACACGTTTGACAAATGAAATAAGCAGCCTGGTCCCACCAGCAGGCCCTGCACATTGCATGCAAGGAACACTTGAGCATGTCAGCAGTGTAAGTTTTCCAAGAGCTGTCTTACCGATTCCTATGGAATGGCCGACCTATACTCAGGGAAGCAGCATTTGTTTTATATGATCCTGGTGTATTAAAGCCATTCACAAATCCACCATTGGGAAAGGGGGCCTGCAACAGACAGAACACTCTCAGTGGTTGAGCTGCAAAGAAAAATGTTGTGGATTCAAGAGGAGCTTCAGCAGGTTGCAGTTTCACACTGGGCTGCAGCATCTCCTGTGGTGTGAACTCACTTCTCCAGACAAACCAACCCCCCCTGCACCTGCTTCAGCAGAGCTCCCCCACTCCTGGAAAAGCTACAGACTCTTCCAGTAACACCAGCTACCAGACAATGGAATTTCACACCAGAATTCCCCAAAATAAACAGCAGGTAGTGGTGAGACTGGCAGCCTGTCTTGCTTTATTGGGTCCATAACACAAATGTCATGAAAGAGAGAGGTCTGACTGGAAAACCTGGGCACCCTACAACTGGAACACCCCCTCAGCCTACTGCTGATTAACCAGTTCCTCCCTGGGCTGCTCCCCTGCTCCCCTCTCCCCAGGGTGACTCACCAGTGGTGTCTCAAAGTAAGGTGCAGGATTTGGAGACCAGGTCTGAGGCACGATGCTGTAGATGGAGTACTGCTGAGGGCTATATACAGGCTGCATGAACAGGGGGGAGGCAAACTGGGCCTGGGTCTGCACGGGCTGGGGGTACACGCTGGAGTCCACCACCCTGTAACCGTTCTTAGCGAAGAACGTGTTGATGGCTTTTATCCTGGCCTGCAAGACAGCACAGCCCAGCCCTCGTCAGCCAGGACAGGAGGAGAGGCACAACATGGAATCTTTGCTGCCTACTGACTGGGAGCAGAAGGGATGAGAAGGCTGCTTTACTGCTCATGACTAAAAACTGGCAGAAGTTGGCCCAGATCACACCCTGACAGTGCGACAGGGGGAAGGACACACGTTGCTTGAACTGGAGAATCTGCCAAGCTGAACTACAGCAGGGACTGTCCAGACTCCAGTGGTGACAGCTCCTCTCACAGCACAGGCAGCTTTGCTCCAGCCTGCTCTGGTGCTGCAGCCAGCTCAAGACTCACAGGGGCAGGAATCCCTCTCCTGAGCTCTGCAGACCCAGATTCTGGGGGAAGTGGAGAAGGGAGGAGAGCACAGGAATGTGTTTCAGCCCCCCTGGGAAGCAGCACTGTGAGTAACCAGCAGCCACTGAACTGTAATTTGTCAGAGCTACCCATGACCTCATTCATGTTTCCAGCCTTCAGAGGAAGAGTTAAGGACCAGCCCACTGCTAATTCCTTGGTCCCACCCCCCCAAAAATGGTCCCCATCATCCAAACAGAAACAACACAATTCCAACAGAAATCTCAGCTAAATAAAGCAGCCTCACCATTACTGGCTTGCCCTGAAAGGTTTTCACTTCTTCCCTTAAGTATTTAAACGCCTGCAGATAAAAAAAAGAAAAAAAAGATCAACATTAGAATATCTTGGTAAAATTTTACTTCCCAAAGGGTATTACATGATTTAATACAAATGTGCAGCAATGTGCTTCCCTGTTAGCCCAAATAAATTCATTAACACTTCAAATTCAGGGTTGCAGTGCCAGTTGTGGTCACTGAGTGCTGAGCCAGACAAGGGAATAACCTCTCAACTTCAGTCTTATTAACCAGAATTTGCCAGTAATCTCTTAAAACAACAAAAGGGGGATCAGTAAATAAATATTTCTCTTAGCTACAGGAAGCACATGTGCAATCCCCTTGAGCAGGGGAAGGATTAAGAAGTGGGATGTTGGGGTTGGAGGAGGCCTTACCTGCTGCGCGTCTGTGTCGGACTGGAATGTAACGTACCAGTTGTTGTTGTGAGCAAACTCACAGCTTATCACCTTGGGGCAGTTCTCGTTCTTAAACAGGGCCTTCACCTCCTGGGGAGACAAAACCCAGGGCAGTTCAGTGCACCTGGCTCTGAGCTGTACAGTGAACACTGAGGAGACACAAGTTCACGCTCCAGCTCCTCCCTCCCGTGACCAGGGATGTTCTTTAATTCCCCTGACGGGTTTTTCCCAGGCACCACAGTATCCTCTCCCTGTTTCTCAACCCACAGATCCTACTCCAGGCCTCCCAAGTTCCCCAGGTTCCACAGCAGGATCAGATCTGTGTAGAACTGGTGATACTTCCATAGGAAACAGGAAAAGTGTGGGTTTAAAATCAGGAGAGTCATGGAGACAAGAATGATTCCATTAAAGTCAAGGCAACCTGACAGGTTTTTTTTATATCTTTGCAATAATCAGACTGGAAAGAGAGGGACAAGCAGCTGTTCAGTGTTTGCATTAAAAGAACTCATTAAAAATGCTGGTAGACAAATACCCTGTGTTACAACTTTAAAAAACAAAGAGCTAAATCATTCTGTTCGCCAAGTATCAGGAGGAATTTTATTATCCTCCCTTCTCTGAACATAATGAGCTCAGCTCACGCTGGGGCACAATGAATGAGAAATGTTTAGCAACATTTCTTGCTGCCAAAACAACCGTCTGACTTCAAGTAAAGTTACTGCTGTGACAAAAATTCAGCCTGAATTCCAAGCTGTGCCCTGGACTGATTTATTTTTGGATCAGAAAAGAAACCAGTTCAAACTTCCTTCCAGAAAAGCCAGGCTAGCTCAGCTTTGGTGGGGAAAAAAAAAAAAAAAAGGAGTTTACTTAAGAAGATTTAAATATAGTAATAAATAATGGGAAGACACAATGGCAATAAGTTTTTGTTTTGGCTGTTTTGACAACGCACTGAGGCGGCGAAAAAATTACTGATGTGGTTCACAAGAAAAATATCCCTGTTTAATCACACTAAACACCAGCTGAACTTTTCCTGGTGCTGTTTGAAGCCCTGTTGAAGACACCTCCCAAAACCACCAAGCTCTGTTTCCCCCTTCTCCCCCTGTTTTTACCTCTATGGGTGTTGTCTCAGGGATCTCACGGAGAATGATAATGCACCGCTTGTGGTTTGGTCTGACTTTCTCCCCTCTCTCATCCACTTGTACCATAGGAGAAGCTGAAATTCAGAGAGAAAAGTGGGACACTGTGCACATCTTGGCAGGAACTGGCTCTCTTATGGAATTTGTAGCAAAGAAAGGGAATTCAGGAGTCTGGAACAGCCTCTCACTCAGCCACGTCTGCAGAGTGAGGGTCCTGTCACCCTGTTCCAGCACAAGAAGCCACAACCAGCTCAGAGACTGAACAATCTCTCTGAAGCACAACAAGATTCTTTGTCCTACTGATACAGACCCCCAAACCCCAGACTTACATCTCAAAACTTCAAGAATAAGGTCCATGTCTGTTGTCAGCTTCTTAATCCCTTCCATGTTGGCAATTGTCCATATTGGAACAAACTGATCACTGTCCATCTGAGACATCAAGTAGAGATCCTTTGAGAGGTTCTCACTAAAAAGACATAAAATCGTGATTTATTAAAAATCCTGACCTTGACTTCCAGAAGACTCAAAAACCCAGGATCACTGCAGGCTTAAATATTCCCCAACTCCACTCACAGCCAAAACACCCTCAAATTCTCTCTCCTGGAACAAATCCCAGCAGATCAACACAAAGCAGAGTAAGGTAATTTTAAAAACTTCATGAAAGTTCCAGTGCTCTGCACGTTGGCCTGCAGAAAGGATCTGCCAAAGAGCCTCCTGGTGGCACACAGCTAAGTTATCTCGAGGCCTTACAGCCCCAGAGCACAGAAGGTTCATCCTCATCCAAGGACAGACAGCTGGAAGGTGCCACAGGGTTTCCACGGCACGTCAGCAAATCTTGGCTTGCATTTTTATCAAATGATGGGACATACCAAGCCAAAAATCAGGGAATGTTTGTCAGGGATTTTAATAAAGGGTTTATACCACGCTGAGTTAACTGCACCTACCGGGAGAAGCAGAATTCAAGTTGTTTCCTCAAACATTCCCTGATGTCCTCTGTGGATACGGCGGAGGGGCCATCACCTGGAAGAGACCACACCTCCCATGAGATCCCAGTTTCACATCCACACAATGCAAGGACACATCCCACTGTCCAGTAAAAGAATGGACCTCCCTGGGTAGGACCAGGAGGAAAAGCTCACCCGAGGTGCTTAAAGAACTACACACTCTCAGCACGACTCCGACCCCACCGCTCGCACCCGCCTGGCCAAGGGCTGGAGCTTCTTGGACACCCATGGCCATGCCAGGGGATTCCTCCTCGGTCACATCACAGCTGCAGCAAGCTCCAGGGGGTTACAGACACTGACAGCAGTGGCTGAACTTGAGCACTCACCAGACACTTCATAGATTTGGTATCCCAGGTCTTCGGTCGCCAGGACAATCCCGTTGGCGGAGGCTTCATCAGCTCCTGTGCCGTTCCTTGTGGCTTCACAGGGTGGGGAATACATCACTTCATACTGCTTGCAGCTGTCCTCTGAGAGCTCTATGTTACCTGCCAAAGGGACACACCAGCAGCAGGGAAACTCCTGTGAGCTCCAGGATATTCCCCACGGGAAAAACTTTGGCTGCCAACATTAAAACAAATACCCAAAAACTGCTGCAACTGAGAGGGTCTAAAGTTAAGTCTGTATTTCTTAGACTTTGCATTGGAGAGGACTTTCTAGTTCTCCAATTTCAGAAAGGTCTTCTGGTTTGCACCAGGCTCTCGGGGATAAGTAAATAAAAGTAAATAAAGGATCCTGAAACTGATCCCCAAAGTGGGAGAGGATCTAAAAACCAGCCTTTCTATATGAAATTTAAAATATTTAAGCGAGGTTCCTAAAAACAAGGGGTGAAAAAAATCGCTTACACTGCCACGATTGCTTCACTTTGTTATGAAGAGACAAATGAGTTTCTGTCGGGCAAAGCACAAACCTAGCGCTCGCTCCTCACTTCTGCTGACTTACCAGAAACCTTTGACAGGGCCACACAAGCTGAATCCTCCCTTCTGTATCCCTAACTTTGACTGAACTGTTTAGCAGGGAATCTTCTGCCTCCTCTGCCCTGCTCTGAAGTCACCTCAGCTACCCCTGGGGTCGAGTCTGAGCCAAACCAGAGCCACCTGAACACTCAACTCTGGGTGACACTGCCCATGTGGCCAGGATGGAAACTGGGCTGAGATGGAACACACTGAAGGGAGAGGAGCAAACCACGGACACTGGGCACTTGGAACTGCAGCACAAGTGCTCCTGGCAGCTCTCAGCAGCCCCTCAGTGTTCCTCAGGGTTGCAGGTGGCCCTCAGACCTCATTTTCCTGTTCACAGGGTCCCTGGGTGCTGAAGTGCAGCGATGGCACGAGTCCATTTCCACAGGTTTGGCACCCTGCTCCCTCTTAGCGCGTTACATGGTCATCACCGGGCCCCTCAGACCCCGATCCCTGCCCAGTGTCCTGTGCCAGAGCTCTGACACCTCCTTGGCCCCCCCAACCAAAACCCACTGCTGAGACCCGCCACCTCTCTAAACCCCCTGCTGCCTTCTCACATGGATTTCACACTCTTTGCTCCCTCAGCACCAGGACAGGAGCCAGGGGTTGCTCCTCCCAGCTGAACTCGCCCCGAGTGTCCCCCAGCACGGGCACCTCACCTGTATCTCACCCTCGGCCGGAGTCCCCTGAGCCGCCGCCGTCTCCTGCCACGTGTGCTCGGTGCCATTTGAGGGGGGCACGGCCTCACCACTGCCCTGGGGGACTTCTTGCCACACTTTGGCGTTGGGGTTCAAGCCAGCCCCCTTCGATGTTACCTGCTGAAGAGAGCACAACACCTCTGTCAGTGAAAACACGCCAGGGAAGGCCCAGAAGTCAAGCCAGACAATACAGGAGAATTTAGTGATTGTCTCTAGAGTTCCACATCTCAAGTGTCTACCCAGCTATTAAAGCACCTATGTGATTTTTCATTAATCAAAACAGGAAAATCCTTGGTGTTTTCCAAGTATTTCGTTTCTACCTCCATGAGAAGTGTTGCCTTCAACCTCTCTCTATTGACATCCGACAACATCAGCGGAGGCAGCGGCTACCGGCCAGGACTCTGGGAACTCATAAGCTTTTAAAGACTTGACTGTCATAATGCTCCAGTCCCCTTTCACCAGAAAGGGAAATTTTCCCTCCTCCAGACCCCTTCCTAGAAAGGAAGGTAAAAAAACATATGTCAAGGAGCAGAAACTGTATAACTTACGGAATTAGTGACATCTCTACTAACCAAGCATCACCTGAGCTGTGCCAGGATTCCTCCTGAACTTACCTGGGCCCTGCCCCGTTCCCCCAGGAGTTACCTACACCTCACACACACCAACAGACACAAATCATTTCCTTGAACTTGTAGTCAAGGAGATTTGGAAGCGCCAAGACAAACTTACACCCCATCCCAGCCTGCTGGGGGGAGAACGGGATCTTCTCACCTTGGGACTGGGCAACAGGGACCATGATTAGGGTGAGAGGGCTGGAAATGGGACAGGCAAGAGGAACTGTTGGATTCCAGCCTGGAACCTGACACAGAGAAACACCCCCTCCCACAGCACACGATGGAGCCCTCCAAGGTCCCTTTCCCAGAGCTGCTCACAGGTATTTGGGTGAGGAGCCCAACAACCCAGCACAGAGGAGAAACGTGGCAGTGGCTTTTGCTCCTTCCATGCAGACAATAAAAACACCCTTTTGCAAGAATTCTCCCTCCCCAGGAAGTTCCAACACCCCACAAGCCGCTCATACTGCTCCACTTCCCTCCTGCTGGACTTTAAAAGGTGAAAGCCATTAATCCAGCTCATATCCACAAACTCCCAGATAAGGAACTTGGATGGTTTGGAGCCTGGCCTGCTGGGTTCTGAAGTTAAGGAGTGGCTCACTACCAGGCCTCAAACACAAAGCACAAGGATAAGGAAGCAGTTGCAATAGCTTTAAAGATAATTCCTCTGCCAAGGTCACACCTCGTGCCAGAGCTGTTTGCTGCAAGGACAAGCCCCAGTCTGGTAACAAGAGGCCTCCAAACACAGAAGATGTTCAAGACAACCACGAGAGAAGTAAAACAAGGACCACAACTCCTGCAAAGCTCTGAGATTCAAACCCCCCAACACACAATTAATTCTCATAGCAACAGTCTTCCCCTCAGCCCAAGAACAGAGCTGGAAACAGAAAGGACTGGAAAGAGTTCAGGGTGAAAGGACACATGTGCGTTTCCTTTTGAAGATTTCGGAGCAGTTCTCCAACAAAACAACCTGAGAAGGAAATCCCAGGAACCTGCTGCACCCCCAGGCTCTGTCCCTACAGCTCAGCACTTCCAATCTCCACTGGGCTCAGCTGCTGGGCCCTCCTGGGACACAACATCACCCATCCACGTGGACTCAGGGACCCAGACCCAGCAGGTCCCAGTTCTTTGACTTGACTTTTCATCAAAGCAAAATGAGGCAAGACACAACCAGGAGATGATTCATTCTTCCCTAAAAATAAACTCTGCCTCACTACCTACACCTCTGAGGGAAGCACTGAGCTCAGCCTGAAAGTAATTTGAAGGAATAACTGTGATAAAGTGAAACTGAAACACTTTTGGGGCAGTGACTGAGCTTCTGGAGGTGATCAGGACCAAAGCAGCTCGGTGTGGCACGTGATGCTCCTCACCTTAGAGAGGCCAAAGGCACATGTGGTACCACAGAAGCTCTGAAATCTCAGGTGCAGGTGAGAAGGGCTCAGGAACCAAACAGATTTGGGCTGGTAAGTGATGAATGGCCCGTGAACACAATGGCTGGGACTCACACCTGGAACAGAGCGTGGGCCACTTCCCCGGGGCTGGAAACCCTCAGTGAGGCAGAACACAGCTCTGCACAGCCCAGCCCTGCTCTCACCCCTCTCAACAGCAAAACCCCATGGCCTGGAGAGGACAAAAAGTCCCCTAATTTACATCAGCTTTTGGGAAATTCACTGTGCAGAGCCCCAGGAGCGGCTCTTCAGAGGAGAAGGCCAAAATATCAACCCTTGCTTGTTTAACTGAGGCTCCAAAGCCCTGGCCTGTGGGATTGGCTGCAGCAGATCCTCCCAGCTGCTATCGGGAACTTTCATGACGAGGTTAAAGCTTTACAGAGTGACAAAGGTTGGGAACACTCGCTGGGATCCACGAGCTGACAAAGCTGCCCCCGGCACAGCCTCCCCTCTTTCAGCAAACGTGGATCAAAGATCTTCCTCCAGCAATCCCCCCCAAAAAAGTGGCTGTTGAAGCCAATTCTCATTCTGAAAGGATGGCAAAGGATATTTTTCTTATTGTAATTACATCTAAATTATATTTAACCAGAGTCAATTAAGCCAATGAAAATGTGAGCACTCAGAGGTTTAAAGCATTTGATTTTAATATTAACTCAAATTATCCTGCGACCAAAATCTTAACCCAGGGCTTGTGACACATTTCCCGCAGCAGACAGAGAACTAAAAGGGAATCAAAGCTGAAAAATCCAGAAGAGAATTTAACAAAACTTGCGAGGGGAGAAACTAAACCTTTTCCAGAAGTGGAAACGTAAGCAGATGGAAAAACCCCAAGGTCAGCAAAGCCACGGGAGGCGGTGGAGAGAAACCTTGTGCTGGCTGGGGGAGCACAAGGGAGGGAACACCCCTGGGGGGGCTCAGACACTCTGTGGGCTCCTGGCACCACCTCACCTGTCACCTCCTCAAGGGGAGTCACCTGTCACCCTCTCAGAGCTCAGCCAGGCTGTGAGGCTGCATAAGGAGAAGCTCCTTGGGAGCTGCCAGCAGGTCTCAGGTGACAGTTCCATGCTCTGAGTGTCCCAGGTAACTCTCAAAGCCACATTAACTTTAATGGTCACAGGAGTGTGGCTCCCACCAGGTTTTCCAGGGGCTGGGATGAGTCCCCTGTACTCAGGGGGGCTGTAGGAAGGGGGTACCTGTGGCAGAGGTGTGTGAACAGGGGCAACCTGGGGGACTGGCAGCCAGAGGGAAGCCAGGAGCCTCACCTGGTGGAGGAGAGGGCCAGCAAAGCTCAGTGCTTCCCCACAGCCCTGGATTTCCAACCAGGAAACATCACGGGCCACATTTTGCCCACCTGGAACACACAGGCTTCCACTTCCCCAATGAACTACAAACAGATGGGATTAGGAGCATGAACCCATCTGAGCAGAGCCCCCAGCAGCCACTACCAACCCCATTTTTCCCCAATGCATTCCATAATATTCCTAATTATTGATTGTTAACAGCACACAGGTCCTGGCTGTGAGGGATAAACAAGGCCAACATCAGCACAAGTCTCACACAGCCCTCAGTGCAGCAGGTTTGGAAATAAAAGACTCTACAGGAAAACCCAATTCCACCCCCCTGTGCATCCTGTGAAAGGCTCCACTCACAATCACCATGATCACACTTCAGGTGGGTCTAAAACAAACACCCACAGCAGCCAATCCCCCTGGAAACCTCCAGACCTCCACCACTGTCCTGTCCTGGGCCTTATTTTCCAGGCACACCCAAAGATCTCGAGACAAAGCTGCTGTTTGCTCCTCAGCATCCGACTGCAGCGTCCCAGGACACCCGGCCCTGAGCTCCAGCCCCTGTCCTGCCAACGAAAAGGCACCTTCAGAAAGCCCAGATGGTCCTCAGGAACCCAAAACTGAACATTGCTGAGGCCTCCAGAACAAAGATCACTGAAACTCCCAACACCACCAGAGGAAGGAGATCAGACCAAAGTGGAGTTTGTGCTTTCAGAGGGACTCCCTGAACACCCCAAGGAGGGGACCTGCTCCCGCTCCCTCTGAGCTCAGCCACAACATCACCAGCAGCCATGTGCTCCCTGGCTCATGGGCTCCATCCTCAGCCCCACTGCTCCCTTCCAGAACCTGCCTCGTGTGCCCCAGGGGGGCCACCTCCTGCTCCAGGGCCCTCTCCCCACGCTCAGCCTGGGCTGAGGCCACTGCTCA
This sequence comes from Pachyramphus minor, assembly GCA_013397135.1. Lineage (NCBI taxonomy): Eukaryota > Metazoa > Chordata > Aves > Passeriformes > Tyrannidae > Pachyramphus > Pachyramphus minor. The sequence goes on from VYXB01006631.1 coordinate 181,586, forward strand.
TGGCTCCCCTCAGCCCCAGCAGTTCCTCTTCCAGCCCAACGCTGCAAACCCAGACCCTCGAGACCTGTCACTGTCTTCATGACAACTTTTATTCCCCTGGGGCGAAGCCACGGAACTTCCAGCTCAGAACTGAGGTTGGCGGTTCTTCTGCGATGATTTCGCTTAAGGAAGAGGAGCTGTTTCCCGAGCCTTTTTGTTCAGAGGGTCTGACCCGCACAGCACGTGTTGGTGTTTCGTGCTAAGAGCACACCAGCACCACCACCCCCGAGAACCCCCGAGCAGGACCCCTGGGGCAGAACTCCCACCCAAGCAGGGACCCCCTGAGCTGGA
>VYXB01006631.1:182703-218037 GCA_013397135.1 Pachyramphus minor
GGCTCCGCCAGGGGGCGCGGCGGCTGCGGCGCCGCGCGCGGGAAGCGCTCCCCCCTCTCCCCGCGCGGGGGAAATGGGCGGGTCCGGAGGCGCGTGGTGGAAAATTCTCGGGTTTGGGTTTTTTTTTTGGGGGGGGTTTTTGTTTGTTTGTTTGTTTGGGGGGTTTTGTTTGTTTTGTTTTTCGTTGGTTGTTTTTTTAATTACAGGACCCAAAGTACTTTTATTTTCCCATTTTCACACAGATCTCCAGGCCAGACCCTGCAGAGACCCCACGCACACAGCCCGTGACCCCCGAGCCGGTGGTGCCCGGGACAGGATTGTCCCCTCCCAGCCGTGGGAATGTCCCAGGATTAGGATTTCCTCCAGACAGCCCCGGTACAGACGTGGCACAAACCCACGGCCGGGTCCTGGTGAAGCCAGGCCCTGGTTCTTCCAGGGGAGGACTTGGCTGAGCCCACTGATGGAGCCCAAATGATCCATCCTGTGCCTTGTACAGGTCATGCTCCCACTGCAGGTTGGACACACCTGAGCTCAGGTATCACACGGGGCTGAGCAAGGGCCAAACCACACCCACGGAAAGCCCCAAGCACCAAATCCTGCCCTACACCCTGATGATGCTCCAAGGGGATTCCTTCCAGGAAAACACACCCTGAAACAACTTTGCTTTAGGGGGAAAGATCCACAAAATTTGTTACAGCGCACGAGGGGGAATCTTGTTATTTTGGGTGACTGTAACAACATTAAAACATTCTGGTGTGGGTGGAGGATGGAGTTTCCAGCCCTGGGATCCCCGGGATGCTGCCATGGATCGCTGCCCTGGGAGGGACCCCACCAACACCATCACCTGCAATTAGGGCCGGGCAGATCCGGGTGGATAAGTCGGAGCCAGGGAATAATCAGGGTCCATTGAGGAGATTAGACAGGGAGCACAAGCTGCCTGGGAAACACAGCCCAGCTGGCAGGTTCTGTGGTGTTCCATGGGCAGCAGCTCCAGGACACAGAGGAGTGAAGGAAAAGGAAATTGGAGGAGTAGGAATGGAATAAATAACTTGGAGCAGGATAAATGGGAGGGGACCATTCACAGACTGTGGAATCCATCCTGGAGCCCTCTCTCTGCCAGGGGCTGTCCGGCCTCAAACCAGCTCAGGATATTCCACGAGACTCTGATTTAGTGAGAGCTCGTAGTTCCAGTGTGGAGCTGAGAACCTCTTCCTCCTTCTCACCCCCTTCCCCCACCAGATGCCACCACACTGAGCACTTGTCATCTCCAAAGCCCTTTGCAACCATTATCTCGTTAATCCTCACACCCCCCGTGGAGCAGGTCAGCACCCCCTGGCCCAGAGATATCCTGAGCTCCAAAGCTGCTCCTGAATTTCGAGTGTTCTCCAACAGAGCCCCAAAGTGACGGAGGAATCGCAGCACAAAACGGTTCTAAGAACCAATTTCAGACTTGCTGAGCACCTGATATCCCGCAGGGGCCGAGGATTCCCAACCCCAGGCTTTGCTGGGGTGTGAATTATCACTAATGCTCGGATTAGAGCCTTTTCCAGCAGTTGGTTCTGCCCATTCCATGGAAACGCTCAGTTGGTGAAGGGCAGCTTTGGAATCACGGCAGAGACGAGTGTTCCTCCTGCTCAGAGTGTTCCAGAGAACTGATGGACACACTGAAATCCCAGGTCCCAGGGTGAGAGGGCACAGAGGAAACTCCTTTCCTACAGCAGGCCCTCACCCAGCTCCATGGAATGAGGCTGCAGAGGGATTTATTTCTTGTTATAGGTCAAATTATCTGATGTGAGCTGGTGCCAGTAAAAACTGGGATTTCCTGTCCCCAACCTCCCTCTGCTCTATTGACTTTCCCTTGCTTGGGGTGCAACTGCTGGACTTATCCCTGGTTCCCTGGGAGAGGACAGTGATCCAGCTGGATTCAGGGGCATCTCCCCCGCTCCTCTGGAGCAGGAGAATCCCAGCACATGGGGTGGGGCAGGAGGAAGACGGGGACTGTGACACGAACACCTGAACAGCAAGCAGAGCCTTTCCCAGCCCTCGGAGCCAACAGGACAGGACGTTTTTGGCACCCGCTGACTTCAGGAGAGGAAACTCCACCTCGGGGTAGCGCCAAGGGCACCGGGAACTTGGCTGGGGGAGGCCAGGAGTGAATGTTGTAACCACGAGGCAGAGGGTGCAGGAGCAGCAGGAACAGTCGGGAGCCTGGGGCGGCCGTGCTGGCAGGGATTGATGACTCCTGGGTGTGAGCTGGGACCTCCTGCCCGCCAGCCCCGAGGTCTGGGCGCTTCCTCGCAGGGGGAAGTGCTATGTCTGAGGGGTTTGTGCTGAAACAAGGAGGCAGTTTCCCTTTTCCTGGTATTTCACCTCTGCTCCATCCACACTGGAACGCTTCGGTCGCAGCCCGGTGCCAACACCACGAGAAAGGAGGGGATAAAGTTTATTCCCCTCGGTTCTGATGAGGCCCCTGTACAGCAAAAGCTTTACCTGTTACCTGAGCACAGCATGTCTGAGGGGTCTGAAGCCAGTCCCTGGGACAGGGATGATGTCCTGTCCCTGTTCCCCACCACCCTGTGCCTGCAGAGCCGATGCCAACACAGCTCCACCACCTCTTGGCCCCAGGGCTTTGTCCCAGGGTGCTAAATTTGGTTACCACACCCCTGCTGCCACCCCCACTATCAGCGAGGAGCAAATATTCTTGGACAGGGAATAAACACTGAGCTGGCAGCACTGTCTCTGCCCCAGCTCTTGCTCCCTCCTCCCAGACAGCCAGGGAGCCTCCGGAGCCTTTGGGATTACAGGGTGTTCCCACCACGGGGCTCTGCAGATGCTGCCAGGGCCTCCTTGGTGGCTCCTTCACAAAAGGGCTCAGCGGGCGGGTGGAAACATCTGGCTTCAATTCTTCTTTAAAGCCACGACTTTCATTTGGCCACCAAACCACTTCCCTTTCATCTCTCCGGAGGACCGACCCTGTGGCAGAGCTGGCTCTGCCCTTACCCTGCCTTGTCCTGCAGGAAGAAGGTCCCAGAAAATCCAGGGGAGAGATTTCAGAGAGGCAGCAGCTCCCAACTGACACATTCCTGCCCTCCTCCCTCCCTAGAGTTCCTTTTCAAGTCCTTTCAAGGCACACATTTCTCTCTCTCAGTGCATCTCCAAGGGGCTCAGATCCAGTTTAGACACGATTCCCCCTTAATTCCCTGGGATGAGAACCCAACCTTGAGGAACTGATAGACCTGGCATGTTGTGCTGAGCAGGCCAGAGTGTGCCCTTGGGCTGGAGGGAAAAGCTGTGTCTGTTTGGAAATTCCTTTAACTGAGGATACTGAAGATTTGGGGCAGGGCTGGCAGGCTGGGGAGAGGGCTGGGAAAAGGCCTGGCAGGGTCAGAAACACAAGCAGAGGCAGAGGAGTTTCCTCAAGAACACTTGGCTGATAATTCTGCTATCAATAAATGATTACCCGAGCAAAGAGATGCTGTTTTGAACTCTCAACGTGTTTTTGTGCAGCAGAGGAGGCCTGAGGCAGGAATGTTGGAGGTTGGAGAGACTGGCTGCCATCACATGATCCTGGGACGTCTGTAACCACAGCAAAGTTTTATCCAAAGCCAGGGAGACTCTTGGCTCTGCTTCTGGGCCTGAGCTCAGCAGAGATTGTGCTGCTGTGTTTTCACAACCTTCCATGGATGCTGAAGTAACTGAGTGGTTCTGCAGGCAAAGCTGAGTCCCAGCAGTGTGGGAGAGGTGCCTCAGGCAGCTCAGAGCCATCGTGGGGGCTGAGCCCAACACACCAAGCAAACCCACGGAGCTGCAGCTCCAGGGGCAGCCAGCCCTGAACAATCCATCTCCCGTGGCAGACTCTGGCTACACCCAAAGCCTTGGCAGTGCTGGGGTGTGGAAACTGTGGCAATAATATCAAATAAACCAGCTCTGTGGCAATAACACCAAATAAACCAGCTCTTCCCATCTGCCTCCTGCCCTCCTGCTGCAGCAGCACCGTGCCCTTCGCACTGACCCAGGGAAAAGGATTTACCTTTTGTATTTAATCAAATCAAAATAATCCAATAAAAAAAATGAACAAATAATCCATGCAGGGAACAGCAGGACAATAACAGGCTCACATGGATCCACAGCTGCCTGGGAGGAGCAAGGACCTGCTGTGGGGCATCAGCCTGGGCCTGCTGTGGGACATGGAATCCACTCCTGCAGCTCAGGTGGGTGTTTTGGTACTTGGGAGTTTCCCCTCTTGCTGCACCATATTCCAACCAGGAAACCCAGTGGGGTGTTCAGCCATCAGGAGCTGATCTCCAGCAGGACATGCAGGAGAGCTGGAGTGTCCCTGTGCCACCTTCCCACTGCTCCAGCCAGGGCAAGACTTCCTGGCAGCGAGTGAATCACTGGGAGAGAGCGGGAGCAGGAAATGCTGCTGCCAGGCTGACTCAGCGTGGCTCCCCCTGGACCTTGGACAGCTGGAGCTGGGCAGGACGTTAATGTTTAACTCCCCTGAAGTCTCCAGCTCAGCAAAAGGCCTGGGAGACACCAGCAGAAGGCAGGGACACCCTGCTTTGCAGGAGCTGTGCTGCTGACGGTCCCTCAGGGCTGCCTTTGGGCCTGAGAGGCAAGTAAGTGAAAAGGCAGAAAAGTCCAAAGGGCCCCGTGACATCTGATAAGCCCCAGGAAAGAGATGGATAAAGGGAATGGCATTAATGAGTTCATCTGGCCAGCCCTGCCCTGCCCTGGGCACACCAGCCCTGGACAGACCCACACCACCAGCAAAGGAGAGCTCATGGGTTGTTTGGGAGATGTAGTTATGGATTATCTGAGCAGAGTGACCAGCCTTCCTGCTCTTCCCTCCTTCTCCATCTCTCATTCCTCTTCCCAAGGGTATTTAAATCCATCCATGGCTGTCTTGGCTAAGGAGGAGCACACAGTGCCCCAGGGGGAGGGCAGGACCCCAGATTTTAATCCCAGCTCTGGTTACTCAACAGCCACGCTGGATTCCTGTTCCTCACTTCACCCTTGTAAAATAGGGATGGTGCTTCCTGAATTCCCAACGCTGCCAGAGTCACCTTCCAAGGGCTAATTAGGAAGATCCAAAACCACTGGATGAGTGGCTGTGAAACACTCCCTTGTCAGAGGACCAGGAACCCTGGCTTTCCTGCTCCACAGGCCAGAGCTCCAGCCAGGATGCCAAGGACAGCCAGGAGCTGCCAGGAAAGGGCTCAGCAGTTCTGCCTCTGTCCCACAGGGAAGACACATCCTGCAGGGAATCCATCCATCCCTTCTCTTTGTGGCCTCTGCAATAACCTGACATGGGTACAAAGGGAAGGAATCCATAACCTTGTTCAGCAGGGGGATCCAATATCCCTCCCAGTCCCTGAGGGCTGAGGGAGAATGGATTCTGTAATCCAAGAAGCAGCAGCTCTGACTGTCTGGGAATGAAAGAGTCACGGTGAGCACTCACCTGGCTAAAGTTACCTGCAGGCAGAGAGGGAAGAGCTCAGGCTGTCCTGTTAGAAATCCTTGGAAACGGTGTGGCTGTGCTGGAGGGAGCTTGGGATTTGTTCATCATGGAATAACAGCAGCTTTTGCTCTATAAACCTCCAGTGTGGAGCTCTACCTGTGCCCAGCCCCAAATTGTACAGCACAGGCACCAAGAAGCTGGAAAAAGAGGCAAGTGATGAAGTGTCCATGTTTGCTGAGCTTCAGGATATTCAAACTGCCTGGAAAGGGCCAGAGAAAGATCTCCTGATGCTGCTGGAAGACACAGTCCTGGAGTTCTGAACTGGATGAGAGCTTAGAAAGGGCTGCAGGACCTGACAGAGACACTGGGACAGTCACTGAGCTGTGCCAGGGGAGGTTCAGGTGGGACATCAGGAAGGATTTCCTCATGGGAAGGGCTGTCAGGCATTGGAAGGGGCTGCCCAGGGAGCTGGTGGAGCTCCCTTGCTGGAGCAGCCTCTTTTCACAGGGCTCAAAGCTTCTACTCCTCAGCCCTAAAGTCACCAACCTGAGCCAGGTGGGCAGTGCCACCTCAGCAAAGTTGCCACAGGAGTTTCAGGATGGTGTTTTCCTGTTGCCTTGGCTTTGTCACAAAACAAAAAAAAGGGAATGCACGGGCTGACAGGGTATGTTTGGAAATGGAAGCAAAATTCCAGTTTAATCGCTGATTAAACAAACCAGTAGTGCTGTTGGGAGGGGTCACGTGGAGTTCACTGCTTGGGTGGAGACCTCAAAACCAAAAAAAACTCCATGAGGGTGTCTGAGCCCTGTCCAGGGGTTTCTTCAGCTGCTGCCTCGGCCTGACTGGGAGTCAGAGTGTGCCAGTGCCTTGGGAAGTGCTGCAACACCAAGATCCAGATGAAACACTGAAAAGGGAAGAGTAAAGACAGAAAATGTTTCTTTGAATTCTCCCCTCTGGTATAAGCCTACCAGGCTGGTTCCATCTGTGCAGCTCCAAGGCTGACTCCAGGAAAGGTGCCATCCCTGGAAAGCACCAGGCACCACCAACACATTAATAATCACCCCCAAGGTTATTTTCCCAGAACAGGGTGTTTATATCTCATTGACTCATCACCTTTTACACCTGCAATGCAAAACCTCTCACCAAAGCACCAGAAAACCCATTTTAGATCAGTGCTGAGCTCAGAGCCCTCAGCTGCACCTCAGGAATGAGATCAGAGCTCTCAGCTGCAACTGGGGAATGAGATCACAGCATTGTCACTGCCAGTTCTCTGAAGCCACTGGCTCCTGGTGCTGGAGCAGCCAAAAAAGGCAACGGGAGGACACTGAAGTGAGGCCAAAGCCCAAAATCCTCAGAGCACTGGACTGCAGTTCTGGTCTTAGCTGCTAAGTCTGGAACCTGGTGCCATGAAAGACCATAGGGACAATGTCAAGTTAGAGCAGGAGCACGTGAATTCACACTCACAGGGCCATCAGTGGCCTCTAAAAGGGCTCAGACTCACCCTCAACATCTCTGAGGTGCTCAGGAGAGGGAAATGGGCAGCAGCAGCAGCAGCTGAACTTGGCTTGTTCAGCTGGAGAAGAAACTCAGGGGACACTTGCCAGGATCTGCAGCTCCTCCTGAGTGGCAGCTCTCTGTGAGCAGGGACAGGAATCCAGCTGCAACTGTCCTGGTCACCCAACCCAGACAAACAGGTGGGTTCCTGTACAAGTCCCATGTTCAACAGCAGCACATCCAAGTTTATCTCACACGCTCCTGTACCAGTGTCACCTCTGCACCACCTGGACCTGCCTCCAGCCCACCAGGACCCCTATGACATTTTTAGAGCCTGTCATTCACAGTATATGGATTCGTGGACTCCAGGCTTTTTCCTGCAATGACTGGATTTCACATGTCAGTGCTGAGACTGCCATAAAAGTAACACCAACATATTAATTTAATTAGTCACTTCCTGTCTTAATGGCCAGCAGATCCTGAGCTGCTCCACAGGCACAGGACAAGGCACATATATATCCCAATAATTTGGGACAGCCTAAAGTGAGCTGTGGTGACAATGTCCACATCCAACAGGTGCAGTGGGAAATGGGGCCGGAGCACCAGGCACACACAATTGACTTTTTTAACTCAGGAATTAGGAAAAATAAGAAGGAAAGAGAAAGAAACAGACACCTAAAGCTGTTCCTGCCAGAACTGCAGAGATAAACCCCTGGAGGAGCCACAGGGCTGGCTGGGAGCAGCACTCACATCCCGCTCAGGAACACAGGGATGTTCCATGTCTCGGGAACGCCAAGTGTCACCTCTGGCTGCTGAACCTCCTTTATGTTGTTTTCAAACAAACCCCTTTTTCTTGTTTCCCAAACAAACTGAGGCTGTGGGAGATTCTGAACCCCTGGAGAGGTCACAGCTCCCCTCAGACCTCAGGAGCCATGGAAGGGCTTTGAGGGTCTGACAAGCACCAACTTTGTGATTCCTCATTCCGCCTTCACTTTGCCAGGCTTGGGAAGCACCTGAGACCCCCAGCCCACCTCTGTGTGTTGGGGGGGGGGTTCGGCCTGGGGACCCTCAGCCCTGGGGAGGCACCTCTGGAATCTGTGTCCAGTTCTGGGTTCCTCAGGACAGGAGGGACATGGAGCAGGTCCAGCGGAGGCTGTGAGGACGACGAAGGGACTGGAGCATTTCTATGACGCAGAACCCTCAAAGTCTCTCACGGCCCCTCATACCCGCCCCCCCCCCTCCCCTCATGGCCCCTCAGAGCCGCCGAGGGCGGGAAACGGGCGGGCGGCAGACCCCCCGCGAGGGGGCGTGGTCAGGGGCGTGTCCAATCACAGAGGGCGTGGCCAGAGGCGCTGCCCGGCGCGGCGGCGGCTGAGGGGGGACAGTCGCCGGTTCGGCCGCGACAGGTGCGTTGGGATCCCACGTAGAGCTGGGAAAGGTGCGCTGGGACACCCCCCATCCCCCCCCTTATAGCTGGGGAGGGTGTAGCGAAATCTCCCCTATTCGGCTGGGACAGGTGCGTTGGGACCCCGCGGGTTCGGCTGGGACAGGTGCGTTGGGATCTCCCCGGTTCGTCTGGGACAGGTGCGTGCGGCGGGGGTGGGGGGCAGGACCGCCGGGATCCCCCTCCCGACAGCGGCACAGGGGCGGTGGGTCCGCCCGGAGCTGGTCCCGGTCCCGCGGGAGGGTCCGAGCTGGACCCGAGCCCCCCCTCCGGGCATCCCCTCCGCTGCCCGGCCCCGCGGGGGCACCGGGGCTCGGCCTTCGGGGCCGGGGGGCGGTGGCAGAGCCCCCTCCTGCCGCCCCGCCGGGCTCGGCGCCGCTTACCTTCGGGAAAAGGGGGTCTGGGGGCTCGTCCAGGGGGCAGGGAGGGGTGGGGGTCGTGCCCCCTCTGGCTGGCGGCGGGTTCATGCCCGAGCTGCCCCGTGGTGCCCGCGGTGTGTCCCTTTCCTGTAATGAGTCACCCCCTTCCACCTTGGGCAAGTGTTAATAAGGAGTTTTTCTCTCGGGATCTTTCCGGATGTAGAGGGATTTTTATTCTGCTGTCAAACTCTTGGGGGAAGTTATGGGGGGGTGGATTTGGTGCATTAAGGTGGCCAAATCACAGTCCTTGCCTTCCCTAACATCTGGCACACCTCTGGCATCCCTGTCCCCTCCTCCATCTCGTCTGCACTTGGTGCCACCTCCCACATGTCCTTGTCTCCATTGCAGAATGCTCACAAGTCTGTTAAAATTTTAATATGTGTTTCCTGAAGTGACTTGGAATAAATCACTCAGAAGGAGCAGCAAGGAAAGCCCAGAGATGCTTGAACACACCAAAACTGTAAAATGAACGAGAAAGCCCTAAGAACGTGGAATGGTGTAAAAAAAAATGTGGGAGTACAAGTTTCAAGACATCTCAGGGCTCTGTTTTGTGTCATTTCTGGTGACTGAGATTCCAGATATGCTGCTTCCCTTTCCATTTGAAGGTCCCAGCAGCAGGTGCTGCCTTTACAAAGAGATTTCTGCCACCACAGGCCTGATTGGCTCAGTGTACCCGTGGCTGTGATGGAGGAAATGGCAGGGAAACACAAAAACCCAATGGGGAGGGGATGCAGCCCCAGGCTGGGATGGCTGGAGCTGCACTGGGGATGCTCAGGCATCCAAAGCAGGGTTATTTTCTGAACAATTGCCCTTGGTTTTGTTTCCCAGTGTTTCACTGAACTGTCCTTCCGTGTGTCAATGGGCACCTGTTCCCTGTGCCAAGGGAGCTCCCGTGAATGCCCCGCTCCTGTTTCCTGGGCATGGCCGGCTGTGTTTGTGAAAGGCCATTTAAACCTGCAGTGGGGCCTCAGGTGAGCTCCCTTTGGCTCAAGATTAGTCATAAAACAAAGTTCAAGCTGTGGTGTGGCATGGCTCATTCAGCACTGGGTTTTGGTGCAGACAGAATTCCTTTTTGTAAGACTTTTTTTCAGGCAGTAGATTCTGTCTGTAACCCCTGTGTGTGTATTCTGGGCATCGAGACTGGGGGGGGGGCTGCATCCTGCAGTCACAGGAATGCTGGTTCATTTGTGTGGGCAATGTGACTTTTAAAAAGGGGAGAAGATGGAAATGAGATCCCTTGTTTTTGTGGGTGGTGATTTGTGCAGCTGTCAGAGGCCAGACAAATGCAGAGCATCCTCCTCTCAGTGCAGCCTGGGCAGAGGTGACCAGGGGAATGGACTTGGGGATGCAAAATGTGCTCAAAAAAAAGCAGGAGTTTCAGAAAGTAACTGCAGTCTGAGGTTCTCTTGCTGATTGGAAGGGGCTCTGGGTGCCTTTCAGGTGGCTGCACCTGGAAAGGCAACGTTGATAAGTGGTTTAAGGGCGTTTCAACATCCCCACAAAACCAGCGCTGCTTGTTTGCCTCTGTAGTTTGACCTGCACGTGTGAGAGCTCCATCAGAATCACTGTCTGGAGAAAACATGTCCTGGCATGGCCTTGCTGTTCTCTCCAGGACATCAGGGGACTTATGGAATGTGAGAGAAAGGCCTGTTCTCCCTGACTGCATCCCCAGGATAGTGCTGTGTTCACCTGCTGCCTGCTCTGTCTCTGGGCAGCAGCAGGAGCAATGCTGGAGAGGCTCCTCTGCTTCCAGGGCTCCTATTCCAGGCTCGAGAGGTTCCTCTGCTCCCAGCGCTCCCATTCCAGCACTGGAGAGGCTCCTCTGCTCCCAATGCTCTCATTCCAGCACTGGAGAGGCTCCTCTGCTCCCAGTGCTCTCATTCCAGCACTGGAGAGGCTCCTCTGCTCCCAGTGCTCTCATTCCAGCATTGGAGAGGCTCCTCTTCTCCCAGGGCTCCCATTCCAGCATTGGAGAGCTCCTCCATTCCCAGTGCCAGCCCCAGGGCTCCCATTCCAGCCCTGGGAACTGGGGACTCTGCCCGTGCAGCTGAATTCTCTGGCCCAAGGCGTCACAGAATCCCAAGTCTCCGTCATTTCTGAGCAGGTGCATTCCATACCTGTGAGGATTTCAGGAATGTCGTCATTCCTCCCTTTATCCACTGTTGCCTGAAGGTGTTTCCCTTTACCTGTGACCAGGCAGACCTGGACTCAGACTGGATGCAGAGTTCTGTGACTGTGCAAATCCCTTAAAGGAATTAATGGGAAATGCAAGGAAGAGCTCAGCCCCAGCAGTTGGCATTGCAGGGTCAGTTCGTGCCTCTGCCACAGGCATTGTGTGACACGGGACCAGGGAAAATAGAAAAGAGGGGAAAAAAGGAAAGGCGTTTCCCTCCAGGCTTTATTTTTGTCTTATCGGAGAACTCTTTAAATTAATGTCCCCTCCTTTCCTCCTCCACAAAAGAGAACGGAGTGTGTAAAAAAATAAATCTGATGTGGTGAAAAGCTGGACAAAATCCCGTTTCCAGCAGGGTGGGGGGGATGAGAGCTGTTCTTGAGGTAGTTGGTGTTATTTGACTGCCCTTATGGTCACTGTTGTGACAGGAGGGTCACCGCTGCCTCGGCGAACATGAGCCTCATCTGAGCTCCCAGAGGAAACCGAGAGCAAAGCAAGAGTGAATGACAAATGTTTGCATAGGAATTACATCCTCTTAGTTTCATAACTCAAGCCCTCTTACATAAATGCCAGCAGGTTTGGTTTGAGGGCACACTGGGGCTTCCTGGAACTCGTGTGTGTGTGTGGGAAACACGAGCGTCTCTCCGGAATCCTCCGGCCCCTCTCACCCCCTCCGTTGTGGCTGGAGGCTTTAGCAGAGCACCATCCCAATGGCATCTGCAGAGGAAATTATAATTGTCATCTGCTGCCTTTTTTAAGTCAGTTGATGGACAGGATCCTGCGGGGTCGGGACTGGTGGCACTGGGAGCACCTGAACGGGGACAGTAACAAAGTTCTTCCCCGCTGCTATTCCTGTTGCTGACACTGTTCCTTCCTCCTGACAGGGATTTGGGGAGATAAGATGGAGCCTTCCCCATTCAGTAGAAGACAATGGGCCTCCCAGTCTTTGAAAATCACTGCGAAGGAGCTTTCCCTGGTCAACAGGAACAAGTCCTCGGCCCTGGCGGAGAGGTTCTCCAAGTGAGTGCTGTGGGGCTGGGAGGTGACAGCTGGTCCCTTGGGCAGGGACTGCTGCACTCACAGTTGCTTTGCTGCTTCAAGATGCCCCAGAGCTGGAGGGATTGAAGTTTCTGGTTTAGTATGTGCTGGGCAAAGGTTGTTCTCCTTGCTGACATTGCCTTGTTTCAGCAGTCAGAACTGGAATACCTTCTTTCTGCTGGCAGAAGGTAAAGCAGATCATTTCCTGTCACACCACCAATTGCAGTTTGGAGTTGAGGGGCAGAGCATTGGAATGTGGGAAGCAGTGCTCACTGCCCAACCCACTCCCCTTGGGGCAGGAACCTTTTCCCAATATTCAACCTAACCCTCTCCTGACTTGGGTAGAAGAGGAATATTCCCCTTGCCTTTCCTCTGAGAGATGGATGAAGTGTTAAACCATAAATATTGTGTACACTGAGAAAGCTGAGGGGTGGGAACCTGCATATGCTTCCTGGAAAAGCTTTTATTTCCTTAAGGAATTATATAGGATGCAGCTGGAACTTTCAGTGGGATTTGAGGCAACTGAGTCTCCTTGGATCTTGCACCAATAATGGAGCAAAGTTTAGGACTATTTGGGTCTTGAGTGTGGGGGAAACTCTGTAAGAGAGGGATAATTGCACATCCACAGCTCTGAGCTCCTCTGTGGGTCTCTGGCCCAGGGAGAAGTTGTTTGCTGTCACTGCCTCCTTAAGGTAATTTATTCACTCGATGGAGCTTGATTACAGGACCTGGTCATCTTGCTAAATGTTGATAATCCCTTGAAAAGGGCTTACTGGAAGTAATCCAAACTGCTATTCCTTAATCAAGTACTGTCCCCCTACACAGGCAGTGTCAGTTCCTTGGAAAAACACGGTCCTGCTCCCTGGCTTTGCCACCCTGACACCTGCAGGGAGGAGTGTAGTTTTTCTAAATGCTGTTACCCAAATATTTGTACATGAAAACATTTCTTTTTTTTTTTTTTTCCTTCCCCCACAATCAGTTTTGTCGGGTCACAGGCAGACAAATAGCACCAGGAGGGATTCAAACAGTGCCCTGTGCTGGGCTGACTCCCGGAGCGAGGGCTGGCACTCCTCAATCCTCGTGTGTTTTCCAGGTGGTTCTTGACTTACTCCCTGTGTCCCTCTTTGTTGCTTCTCCCAGTATTGACCCCTCTTTCCCCAGCCACACTTTCTCAGCGTGTTTTGTTGAGATTTTGGAGCCTTTATGGTGCAGAGATGTGGGTGACTGTGTTTGCATGGATTAGAGGGGAGGCAGCAGCCTGGAGCACACTCACGGCTGTATCAAAAAGCAGAATTCCACAGATAAGGAAAACAGAAACACCCTTTGCCCAGGCAGACACTGGGTGATGTTCCTTCTCCCTGAAGAGCAGAGCTCTCCCTAAAATGGCAAAAATTTGTCCCTGATTTTCCCATTCCAGACACCAAGTGCAGTTCCCCTGCGTGGTGCAGTAACCAGGGAGGGGTGTGGAGGGACTTCCACCCGCTGCGGATTGCAGGGAGTTCCCTAGAGCTCCTTAAGGGACTTTGATTCATGATCCAGGGTGGCTTATCTGGGGAGGGCTGTGATTACCCTTCCTGCTGCCACCCTGGCTCAGCTGCTCAGGAGGCAACTGCTGAATGGGGGCAGTTTCCAGCCCACAGAGTAAAATCAGCTGGCACTCAGGGAGGTTTTCGGCGCATGCCAAGCTGGAATTTGTTCTGGTTCAGCAGCTGCTGGATAAAGAGCTGAGTTATTCCTGCAAGGGGGGCACAGCAGACAGCTGGGTGGCGGAAACAATACAGCTATTCCAAGGTAAACTGTCTCTATTTGGGAATCAGGGTGCTTAGGGAGTGAGAAATATTAATGGATGTTATTACTGTAAGCTGGATGGCTGGAAATGTGTCTGTCACTTGGCTTTGTGTCGTTTGCTGCTTGTTTGTCCAGCCTCTGGTTTTAGCTGATAGATCCAGGGAGTGAGATCCTTGGTGGGGGGGGAAATCCCAGCTGTCTTTTCAAGAGTGTTCAGTCTAGTCAAAAAGTCATTTTTTGTTTGGTTTTTCTCCCTCTCAAAGGTATCAGAAAGCTGCTGAAGAAGCCACGGCTGAGAAGAAAAGAAGTGTAAGTGTTTGTATTTGTTTCCTTGGGAGTAAGCAGAGCCTACAGTCAGGATGGATCACCTGCATGAACGTTACTGTGGCAGCTGATTTTTGGAACATCCAAGTTGCTGCCACGTGTCCTGCAGAGAACTTGGCCTAGACACAGAGTTTGTTCTTGCCTCATTCTCCATCTTCTCCCAGGGTGGAGGGAAGGGAAGGAAAGGAAATGAAGCTTCTGGCCCAAAGCTCTGTTGAATCACCAGTTCACTCCTGAGCAAAAGGCAAACTGAGTTAACCACAAGCCATGAACACCCACCTCCTGTTCTTAGCTGGAGGCATTTGTGTGGTACCTCTTCCCTTAACTAAACTGAAAAGTGCTTAAAAGAGGCCTCCAGCCTCTCTAAAATCCGTGTGTGCCTTTGGGAGCTGCAGGATCTTCTCTGAAGTGACTTCCAGGGCTGGAAATGCCCCTGGATGAGGCAGCACCAACCTTCTTGGCCCTGTTACAGCCTCACATTCCCCCCGTTGCACTTGGTGCTCCGGGGTCAGGGAACCTTGGCTGGAACACCAGGCAGGAAGGTTCAGGGCTTTGCCCAAACAGGCCCTCGGGGTAATTCTTGTTTGAAAGGACTGCCAATGTTTTCAGGATCTATTGGAAAGTCGCTGCCTTGAGTTCCTTAATTCTTGGGGAGTCACTCTTTTGCTGTTTGGGATAAAATAAGCATTCTGAAAATTACTTTTGGGTCTTAAGTTCCCTTCGTTGCTCGTGCTTGTGTCTGTCAGTCTCCTGTCATCAGGGAACAGGCAAATCCCAAGCATGCAGGACTCCTGTTAGGAAGTGTGCAGGGACTCCAGAGGTGTTCCCATGGAAACCTGCTGTGCAATTTTCAGTATTTCTGTTCCATTACAACACTTCCCTTATCATTTTAGTACTTTCCTTTTGATACAATCAGCAAACACACTGATTGGGGTTTTTTTTGTTGAGGTGTAGGTGGATTCAAGTCAATTTGCAAAGCAGCATTCAAAATGTGACCAGAAGAGTAATAGGGTGAGAGACTTAAATCCCAATATAGCTGCTAATCCCACTTAATTCCTGTAAGCCCTCAGCCCTGTTCCACTTGCAATGAGTTTGGAGTGGTCTCCGTAAGGGAGAGGCAGGAAACATGCAATGGTGGCAGGTACTGGATTTGGATGAACCAAACAGGGGTTTGTGCTGCTGCTCTGGGGAGAGGGAACTGCTTGGAGCAGAACTGGTCTGGGAAGCACTTGGATGGGAGGTAACGCTGCTCCAGGAGCTCCCTGCAGGGGTGAGGTGTGTTTGTGACTCCTGTGCCTGTCCCTGTCAGAGCTTTCAGTGGGCTGAGCGGAACAGAAGGAAAATCCCCAGCAAATTACTGGTTATTTACGAAGAGGAAGAGGGGAGATGTTTGTTGTGGGGGCTTGGCTGGAGCCTTGGGATGGGTGCTGTGAAATCCTGGTCAGATCCCTTGTGGCTGAAGTGCTGCTGTTACCTGGGAGCAGAAATACAAAACTCCAAGGATTGAGTGGTTTCTGAGAACTAATCTGTAGCTTTGGGAAGGGCTGATAATTGAAGTTGTAGACACTGCAGCACTGGGCCCTCCCCTGTGGCCGCTTGTGTCCCGTTCCCTCCTTGTGTGGATTTGGGTCCCCATTTCCTTCATATGTGGATTCCAGCCTTTTGTGTGGAATTTAACCCCTCGGGTTTGACTCCCTTTTGCCTTATAAGGCCATCCTGTTTGCTCACTTCCTGACTTTTCTCCTCTCCCCCCTCCTTCCTTCCCTGTCCTGGATGTCTCTCCATGTGGCACAGCTGGAACTGTTCACAGCTGGCCGGGAGCGGGAGCGCTGCGGAGCCCTCGGCTTCCTCCGCATGGGAAGGAAGCGCTTGGCAGAGCTTGGAATTAACTCCTTGTCCCTTGCAGAACACGGAAAACCTGCCCCCTCACTTCACCAGGGGGAATCTGAGCGTGCTGAAGAAGAAGTGGGAGAATCCGGTGCTGGCAGCGGAGTCTGGGAAGGAATCTCTGCGGAGCAGCTGCGCTGAGGTTCGGCACAAGGTCGGGACCGGCCGCGCTCCTTCGCCATCCCCGGGGGCTGGGGGTGCCCCCACTGACGGCTCAAAGCCCAGAATCCACTCACCAGAGGGTGGCAACATGGAAAACTGCGTGAGAGAGCCCAGGGAAGTGGAAAAGCCCGAAGCCGGCGAGGGCGCGGAGCCGCTGGGCAGGATCGAGAAGTACAACGTGCCCCTGAGCAAGCTGAAGATGATGTTCGAGAAGGGAGAGCCACCCCAGCCCAAGGTAAGGATCGCTCCTTCCAAACCCGGGAGCAGCTGGAGCTGCTGCCTCTGGGGCACCAGGAAAACCCCGGGAGGGAGTGGCTGCAGCTCCGGGCTCTGCAAATACCGCGTGCGTTGTGTTTCAGGGGAAGCATCGTGGTGTTAACAACTCACACCGCGGTGGTGATAACTTCACCCCAGCCTCGCAAGTGCCTGCAGGATGCTCGGAGCTGGGGCAGGTTGGGGTTGCTTGTGGAAGGGTTCAGATGAAGGGAGAAGATGGAATTTGTTAAGTTGGTGTTGTTGCTGTCTTGTGTGAAGATTGCGATGAGTTACGTAAGCAAGAACTGTGTAAAAATATGTAATGTAGATATTTATATATATATGTATTTTTATCTCTGTATGAAAGAAGAAGTAACTGCTTGCAGTGAGCTCAGCAGTCGGGTGCTGCAGCAGAGATGAGGAGCTGAGGAGGGAGAGGTTTTGGTATCTGGATCACACACACATATAAATATGTACTGTGAAATACTCCCATCTTTTCCTCGCTCTCCCCTCGTCTCTGGATCTTAACAAATGTTTCTTATAAAAAAAAAATAAAAAAATCCCTCACAGGGGGAAAACGAAGCCGAGATGGCCAGAGCAGCTCCTGCCCTCACTAGTTTTGACTTGCAAATGCTCAGGGCTCGCATTTTTCCTCCGACTGCTCATGAAATCTGATCCTGCATGTGGACTCCGAGTGTCCCGGGGGGAATTGCTCAACTCCAAAATGAGTTGCATATGCTGGGGACTTGAAACACGGGTCCCGAGGCCTCGATGCTGGTGGATTTTCCAGTTTTCTCATAGTTTCCCCTCCTTCTGGCTTTGTTCTGCTGCGGGTGGTTTTCTTGAAGTGTTGAGTAAAACAAACGCATTTTGGGCAAAAGTTGTTTCAACAGGCAACAATTTAGGGCTCAGAGGAGCGAGTCGGTGTCGAAGAGAGGTCTGGGTCTGTGTGGAGTCGTTTCACAACTCGGATTTTTGGAGTCTTTGTCATGGTGTGAGAGCTGCCCACCCTGTCCCCTGTGGGGAGGGCGATGTCCCGATAGCCCTTCCCTGAACTCTGGCCCAAGGATTCATCACTCAGGATTCCACTGGAATTCTGCAGATGGGCTTCGAGTAACTTTATCTCAGCCCGGGGAATAAATTGTTTTGGGGCTGAGTGAGTGTGGAACTGATAGTTTGTCAGGTTTAGTGGTTCAGACATTGTTCAGAACCAGCTAAACACAGTAAACACCATCCAGGAGGGATGAAACCGGTCAGGCTGGGTTCGAAATTCCTATTCCAGGTTAATCTGTTACTCTTTAATTTTACAAGGGGGAAGGCATGGAGTGTTGTGAAGTTAAGGACTGTGGGGGTGTCTTTGGAATTAAACTCCTGGTTCTGGGAATTGATCTGAGGACAGGAGGGTGATGTCATGTCCTGTGCAGTGAAAGGAGCTGGAACTGTGGGGGCACAGATCTGGTGCAGTGAAGTGGAAGCCAGGACAGGGTTGCTGTGAGTGTGGCCAACTGCAGCCCTGCAGTTGCCTCTTCCACTTCTTTCCCAAGCCTTTTCCTGAGCAAGGCTCCATGGAATGGCTTTGGTGGAAAATACCTCTGTGATCACAGATTCCAGCTGTAAATTCAGCTGAGGGATGGTGGTTTTCCTTGGAATTTACTCCAGGTGTAAATGCTGTCAGATCTTTGCTGACAAAACATCTGTGTGAACTAAGCAGCACCATGTGACTGTAGCAGTAAATGGACTTTCCTGGTCACTGGGCAGGTCTGGGGCAGGAATCCAGATTAGAGCCTGGATTTCCTGATTCCATCTCCCTCTCTAAACAAACCTACTCTCGTTTTCAGGTTTATAAGCAGAACCTCCCTCTTTTGTTCCTTTATTCACTCGGTTCTTGCTCTGCCTTCTGCAATAGGTAGGTGGCAGATCTTCCTCTACTGCATTTTCATGGGAACAAACTGCTCTGATCCCATTAGGGGCAGGCAGGGCAGCCTGGAGTTCATCCTGACTGGGGTTGACAGAAGCCCTGGTGTTCAAAGGGCTCCTCCTGGAAGTGACAGTGAAAGCACACCCGGATCAGAGGAGGGGGAAGAGCAGCAGAGCTGCAGCATTTTGGGAAGGGTTGTCTCCAGGCTGGTCTGGGTTTCAGGCAAAGCCTTGCTGTGGTGTGTAGGTGACCTCGTGGCAGGGCCACATCTGACCCAGCTGGTGGTTTCTTTTATTGAGAGGCTTTGATTTGGGGTTTTGCTCAACTCTGTGCCCCAGGGTGAAGCTTTAACTGCTCTCCTGGTACCTCTGCCCTCGCCCAGGTCTGAGAACTTGGGGCTCTCCACACCCCAGGAATGTTTCCTCTGCTTTCCAAAGCTGTGCCAGGGGGATCATGGCCCAGCCAGGCTGTAAAGGAACTGATAGCACAGGCCCAAGGCTGGGATTTGGGAATTCCTCCATGTGAGAGGTGTTAACCTCCCGTGAACCGTGATCCTGCTGATTCCCTGCAGTTGGTCAGTCCATGGATTGTGATGGGGAAAGTCCCTCATCTTCCCTCTGTTAAACTTCCATTTCCTTTTACTCTGCTCCCCCCCAACATAAAACCATTGATATAAAACCTACATGAATTTATAGGATATTTATAGATTTACTGAATATTGGAGCACTCCTGAGCTCACTCTGAATTCAGCTGCTCCTGCTGATTGAACTTTTCCTCCTGCACCCTTTGAACCCCAAATTTCTGAGCTGCAAGAAGCCTGGACTCAGGGTGACATGGAAGGGGACACTGACTGAATAAGGATCATTTAAGAGTAGTTTTCACTCCTCATGAGGAATCTGCAAGTCCTTACAAGTGCAGGCACTCCCAGCCCGAGCCTGTCAATGGAAGGAAAAGACTTGTCAGAGCTAAAGCTCTTTTCCAGTAAGAAAAGTTACCAAAGCCCTAAAACCACAGAAATAGAAACTATTTCCCATCCTAATGGAAAAAAGAGGTTTTTTCCAGCTACATTTTCCTTTCCTGGTGAAGCTGCTGTTTGCATGGAAAGCAGCCTGATTTTTTTTTTCACAGTGATTATCTTACAGTGCAGTGTTAAAATAAACTTTGGAATTTCCTTCAGTTTGGTGAGCAGCAAATATGAAACTCATTGGAAGTGGGGAGTGGGGGGGGGGATGTGTGGTTGGAGCATCTTGCCAAACCTGCCTTTTCCCCTACATCAGCCTCAGTCTGAATTTCCAGCTGGGATTTAACTCTTCCTAGGGAGGCAACAAAAGATCCAGCACCTTCTAGGATTTTGTGGGTTGACTTTCAGCTGTGAAAACACCCCACCTTGGTGGAGCCCAACTTAACTCTGTGCTCAGGAGCTTTTATCAAGGTTTCTTTTATTGAGATTTAGATTTGGGGGAGTTGGCCTCAACAAATAAGTATAAAATCTGATTGAGGCAGCCAGAGCATCTGTGTGGTGCTGCAGGACACCCTGTCCAGCTCTGCAGCCTGGCAGGGAGTGATTATCCTGCAGATCTGAGAATATTTATCTCTGCTGCTCTCCTGCTTAAGCTTCAGCCTTATCAGACCTAATTAGGGAATTGTTTGGTACCAAATGCATGAACTGTCCAAATCAAAACAGGTAACTTGAGATAACCTTTATTACAATACTATGAATTCCTTTCTCTGTGGCTGAATATCAGTGCAAATTTTGGATGGCTTCTCCTTTCACCCTTCACCTGATTTTAGATCTTCCTAAAATGACCTTGAGCATCGGCTTCAGCAGAAATGGTGTGAGTGGCAAAAATCTAGACCAGAGTTTGTGTGTGCAGTGGGAACTACCTGAACACCTGAGCTTTGTGCTCCTTTCCAACCAGGAGAACTGTCAGAGGGGGCACCAAGTGACCCCTCCAGGAAAAGTGTTTCCCAGGTGACAGAGGGTCAGGTGTTCTGTGATCAAACTTTATATTGGTTAAATAAGATGTCACTTGCTAGACTTGTTTATTCCGGCAAAGCAGATTTGCTAGTGACACCTGGGCCTCTTAAGGGATTACCCCCAGCAATCCCTGGGTGCCCAGGCAGCTGATGGGTGGGTCTGTCCCCAGCAGGTCCCCAGGGAGCCCAGGAGGACGGCGGTGGGCAGGAGGATCTCGGAGAACAGCGTCTCCTCGGAGGACTGCGACGCGGGACAGGGCGAGAGGAGCCACGGCCCAGCAGGTCAGTGAAACCTCGTGGCTGGGCTTTGGGCTGGTTGGTTTTGTTTCTTTTTAAGTTTATAAAGTAAATGTGCTTGGTACAACACAGTGGGAGTTCCCCTGGATGTGGCACTCGGTGCTCTGGGCTGGGGGACAAGGTGGGAATCGGGCACAGGTTGGGCTCAGGGGTCCTGGAGCCTCAGGGACTCTGTGAAATAACTTCTGCCTTTCCTGGGTGGAAGGAAGTGCAGCCACCCTCCAGCTGTACAGTCCATCAGCATCCCATGGTGTGAATGAAGCCTTGCTGGGGATTTTAAACCATTCCCACTGAATGAATGAAGCCTTGCTGGGAATTTTCAACAATTCTCCTCTTAAGCACAGGAGAGCGAAGCACAGGGAACAACCCACAAGTTAATCCATGATCCCATGTAATATCCTGGGCTGGGAGGGACCCCTGGGGGGTCATCCAGTCAGTGAGTGTTCCTGAAAACTGCCCATTATTTATGTGTGGGTTTTTTTCACCAGGGCATCTTGTAGAGACCATCCCAGGACTGAGCTTGGACAAGGCAGAGACCAGGAGGAGCCTGGACATGCCTCGATTAACAGAGACATCCATAAAGGACAGGCTGGCCAAGTACCAGGCAGCTGTGTCCAAGCAGGGCAGTTCCTCAGGCCTCACTCCCATGGTGAGTCTGGTTTGGGGTTGGGTGGAAGGGAATTTTTGTCCCAGGCTGAGACTGGAAGGAAGATCTTAAGGAAACCAGGCTGCTGGAGGACAAATGCCATCTTTGTTTTTTTTCTTTATTTTTTGAAACTAACTCTGTGCCCATGGGAGGAATTTCAGATGAAGAGTTGTCTCTACAGCCTGCAGGAAGAAATAAGTATATTTGCATCTTCCTGGAATAATGTTGAGAGTTTTCCAAGGGAATTAACTGCTGGCACCCTGGCCAAGGTGCTCCTGAAGCATAGCTGACATCCTGCTGCTTTCTGCCTGCTTGTTGGTTTTGTTTAAAAAACAAACCACAGTTCTTGTCCCTCAGCTGGGGGAAAGTGAGGCACAGAGACATGAAGTGACTTGCAGCATCACAGAACTGGGGTCTCTTGGTCTGTGGCTTTGGGATCTCCAGTCAGGTTCCCTCCCTTTTGCTTCTCACCTCCCTTCAGGTCTTCTCACCCCTCTCTGAATCCAATTAGACTCTTGCAGTGAAGGAACCTCTGCCTCTTTTGCAGGTATTTGAGTAGGAAATGAGCAATTAATGAAGTGTTGCAGCTGAGGAGGTTTCAGGAATCTCAGCTTTCGTTAAAAACTGCTTTAGGTACATTTGCTGGAAGTTTCTGATACTTTTGGTGAACAATGGGAACTTCTATTGCTCAGGTGTTGCTTTCATTAACCAGTGATGCACAAGGGCCTTTTTAACTTAGGAAACTTGCCCTGGCAATGAGAGCCCAAAGGGGAGGTTCTCCCTTGGAGGAGGCTCTGCTTCCCAGGGCTCTTTGTGGAGGGGCAGAGCCTCAGCTACAGTGATTTCTGATTTTCATCTGCCTGTGGGATTGTCCAGCTGTGGAGGGAAGTCCAGTAAAAATTTCCCAGCATGAATGGAAAGTCGTCCTTTCAGCCAGTGCAACAAATCTGATTAACCTAATTACTGAATCCTGCATCCTGTGCCTTGCCTGGGTTCATTTGCTGATGCCTTTTCCAGTTTTGGGGCTCAGAGTGGTGGCTGGGCCACTTCAATTCCCCCCCAGAGGCAGGAGATTTGCCATTTCTCCTGAGGCTCCTGTCTGCAGCCCCCCAGCACTCTGGGTTTGGTGCCAGTGCAGCCTGATGCTCCCAGGATGCCCCATTTGGGGGGAATCTCTTCCCATTTTGGCCTGGCAAACTGAGCAAACAAGGATTCCCCAGGCCAGTGTTTGCAGTGCCAATGTTCCAACAGCAGCCCTAACCCTGGGATCTTCTCCTTCCCTGCTGGGAAAGCACCCAGGGCTCCTTTGATATGGAAGTGTGGTGTCTGTGCTGCCCTTCTCACCTCTGTGCCACAAAGGAAAGCCAGAGCTCTCTTGGGAACAACTGGTTTAGGGCTGTTGTGGTGGAATTAGGCCTGAATTCAAACGGATGGTTCCAGTTAAGGGTGAGGAAGGAGCAGTTCAGTGCATTGCAAGGGATGCAGGAAGGGGAGGGAGAGGTGCTGGGCAGCAGATTTGGAGATCTGGGCAGCATTAAAATTCCAGCATTCCCTTACAAACCTCTTGGATGTGGCTGGTTCCGTGCAGACTTGTTTCCAAACCCAGTAGGATGCTGGTGCTGGCACGTGGCTGCTCCTGTCTCATGTCACAGAGAAGGTGCCTTGTGAAAAGCACGAGGCTCCCACTGATCTTGTGGCCTGTGGCAAGGAAGGGAACACGAGGTTTCACTGGATTTTATCTCTTTTTTTAAGTCTGAAAGATTCCTCTCTGTGCAAATCTTAATTCAGTCTGTCAAGAACAAAAATTAAGGGTTTTGACTTGAATTGAAGCAGAAGTGGGGTTTGCCTTTATGTCAGATCTTATTTGGCAGCTACACTGTGCTCTAGGTAGTGCTTGGCTGGAAATACTTGTCATTCCCAGTGAAAAGTTAATGTTCTGGAAGAGGAAGGTGTGGACTGGGCAGGGGGTTTAGGAGCTGGTTTTGAAGAGGAATTTGGAAGGGATGTTAAGGAGAGCACTGGTCTGCCCTCCATGGAGCACAGTAAAATCCTGCAGCCCAGTCCTTTCCCCCCTTAGAATATGTCTCTTACCAGGTGTCTGTAGATTTTTATGGCCCTTCCCTTAATTATCACTTTAAATGCTAGAAAAACAGGTTTTTTTAAAAAAAAAAATTTAAGAAAAAAAAAAAGGAAGCAAGTATTTTTCCAAGGGGAAAAGAACCTGTCACCATTCCAGTGCTTTATCCTATAGAGTGAGATTCAAGCCAGTGAGAGTGAACTCAAGAATTACAAATCTGGGCAGAAGGAGAATATGGCACCAAGTGAGGACTCCAGTTCCTGTCAGGATGGGGAGAAGGTAAGATGTCCGTGCTGCTGGAGCTCAGGGGCTTCAGTGGAGGTGGAAAGAGCTGTGGAAGCACAGCTGATACACTGGTCCCACATTCCACAGGAACTGAACGTGAGCAGCTGGTCCAGATGAGTTACGTGCTGCAGAATTCCTGAGTTTTAATTTTTAATTTCAGTAATGTTTTTTAGGCTGTCTCTGAGTTATAAGCCAGTGGAAGAGAATGTCTAGAGATAAGTTTTCTTGGAGAGTTCCCTCTGCCTCCTCAGCTGTGACGTGTCTGTAGTGCAGCAGAGCCCTTCAATCTCATCCTTTTGGGTATTTTTCAGCAAAGAAATTCCTCCCTGAGAGGGGGGAGGCCCTGGCACAGGGTGCCCAGAGAAGCTCCAGGTCTGGGCTAGTGGAAGGTGGTGGGACTGGATGATCTTTAAAGGTCCCCTCCAACCCAAACTGTTCCCTGTGGCCAAATCCCTTGATGCTTTTGTGGTTCTCATTTGTTCTGGTTGGGTTTTTGGTTTTATTGTTGACTGTGATGAAGCCACCTGGAGGGTTTTTTTTGTGTCATGTTCCCTCCCTGTGAAAAGATGATTCAGGTATTTTTTTTTGTTTGTAGTTTTCGGTGGGTTTTGTTTTGTGATTTTTTTTTTAATAAACAAAAAGAATCCTCACCAAACAAACAAACAAAAAAAAAGAACAAACAAACCAGTCGGAGCTTTGTGTGACACGAAAAAAGGGGTTTGTCACTGTTTCTTCCACATTTAGTGGCTGGATTTTAAGGTAACTGAGAATGGCAGCTTGGGTTTGCTCCTGGTTTTGAGCTTCAGCTGTAAATTGAGACTCTTGTGAATTGGCCTCGAGCATTTGTGCCCTGAGCTGGGGAGGGCAGACGGGATAAAAGCAGCTGAATAATAATTGGGGTACTGTGTATTCCAGCCAGGCTGAACACGTGGCAGCCTAATGCCAGGAGGGCTTTTAGAGCTTTCCAGCCTTCCTTGGGCAAGGGGCCAAACGTTGGGTCTCAGCTGTTCCTCCCTGACAGCTGAGCGGCTTCGTGTCCAACTGCCGAGGCTGCTTCGAGCTCAAAGGTGAGTTAATTAAAAGAGCACCTGTTAAATCAGGATTAAATCAGAGTCTCTGCCCCTGGTGAGTGGAAGGTCTGAGTACAGTTCCTTGCACGGGGCTGGAATTGCAGAGCTGAGGTGTCGGGGTGCAGCGAGAACCCGAGTGGGGAGCCAGGATTGTCCCTTGGGAAGGGACGTGGGGAACTCTGGGAAGGAGCCTCCTTAAAGCTGCTGGTCGGGAACATCAGGAACAGGGATGAGGAGGAAACAAAGGACACTTGGAAGCTGCCCTGTTGTCACTTCTCACGCTGCACCCGTGACAGATTCGAGGCCAGACGGGTGTGACTGTCACAGCCTCTCAATGTGAATTATCTGCCCTCCACTCTCGGGGTTACAGGGCTTTGCTTTATTTTCAGCAGGCCCAGAGTATGTTAATAGGTGTAATTTGCCTCCTCATTAACTCGTTAATTTGCAAATTTCAGTTGCTTGCAATGGACTTTTCAGTCATTAAAGTGAATTAGTGATGATTTGCAGTTAATCTTGTTACAGTGCTTTAGGTCCTCAGCATAGCTGCTTAAAACTATTTGATTTAATAGCAATAGTGCCAAGTTTAATAAAGAACTATACATCAAGTGCTTTACCTGTAACGTGTTGGGTTCATGGTTGCACTCAATGATGATCTTAAAGGTCTTTTCCAACCCAAACAATTCTGTGAGTCTGTTTAGTGTCTGCAGCTGTTTAGATCCAACTCTTCTAAAAGGTTTTTTAATATTTTTTTTTTAAATATGAATTTGTTTCCAAAGGGGGATGAACAGGATATAGATCCAGCATGTCTGTCCCAGCCTGGGAGCAGCAGATATCTGGTTCTACAAAAGTTCCTTAGAATGCAGCTGTTCCTTTTTTTTAAAATTATTATTTTTCTCCCAAAAGCACAGTCTCTGCTGAATGTTTAAATGACATAGATTGGAGGGAGCCATGAGATTTCCAGGAAATGTGCTGGATTTGGGGGGGTGAAAGGATCTGTAAGAGAGAAAACCTGGGAGGAACCTCAGGAAATCCACAAGGATTTCTGGAGGCTGGGAGACCGAGGTGTGGGGGCTGCAGGTGTTGGGGGGAACAGGAATGTGATGTTTGTGTGTGTGAACACTGACTGATGACCTGAGTAGTGCCAGAGCTGTGCAGCTCTGAGCTTGCAGCCAGGATGTTGTGGACACTCAGCTGGACTCTCTTGTGCCTTACAGAAAACCCAGCAAGTCCCTCCCTGAGCCCCTCAGGTCTGCGCTCAAGGAAGCCCTCACAGGCTGCCTGGTGGGTTCCTGGGGCTGTTCAGAGCTCAGGAGGCTGGAGGTGCTCATTGTCTCGTTCTCTTGCAGGTTCCTGTAGGTGAGAACAGCTCGTCTTTGCACTCTGCTCTGCTGGAGGATGGCCACGGTGAGCACAGCTCAAGGAGAGCCTGCCCAGGGGTGTGGAAGAGGCTTCAGCTCAGCCCCATCAGATGATTCACTAACACAAACTGTGCCAGAGATCTGCTCTGTGCCTAACTCAGACTTTACAAGGATTTCTCTCACGTTCAGAAGTTTTTTGCAGTTGTAATCCTGAGGCATTTGTAACTCCTCTTTGCTCTGATTGAACACTTTTAAGTGTAGCTTCCTCACCTTTTAACCTTTAAGACTAATGCTCTGGTGGGCCTTGTGAGCATAAGCTGCCCATGGTTTAATTGCCTTTTCTCCCTCCTCTGCCCCCTCAGCTGGACAGAACTCGGAGAGTGAGGCAGAAGCTCCCAAAGCTGTGAGCACAAAGCAGCAGAACCCCGGGGCTAAGGCAGCTGGTCAGGCAGAGGCCTCCCCACCGAAAGCCGTGAAGGTAACGCAGCTCTTCAGTCTTGGACATTGTTGGGGTTAAAACCAGCTGACATTAAACCCTGTTTAATGCTGAAAAAGCCTCAGTGTGGGCACAGAGGTCTGGCAGAACTCAGGTTGATGTCTGGGCAGGCTGTGTTTGTGAGGGAGCTTGAATTCAGGGTGGAAAACACCTCGAAAGGGAGTTTTCCTCCAGAGGTTGGGTTGGGAGTTGCTTGTTGCTGTTCCACAGCCCCTGTGGCAGTGTGGGAGAAGGGGCTGAGCAGGGGGTGGGGGTGGTGGCAGGGCCTGTCAGTGCTCCCAGAGATGGGCCCTGAGCTCCTGGGACTGATCTTCAGAGCCTTCAGCCCATTGGGACTTGTGGCTTTGCAGCCTCCCCTTCCAGCTGCTCCCGAGGTAGCTGCAACTGGGAGCAACTCGATAGTATAAGGGCACTGTGGTGCCTGGCTCTGGAAAGGTCAGGCTTGGCTTTCCAAGGGGTCTTTGATGTTCCAGTTTCTTCAGGGCAGCGATAAAGCAGATGGAGAACTTTGGGGCAGGAATGTGTTTGTTAATCTGATTAGACAACAAATGGCAGCGCTGGACGTTTTGATCACGCTGCAGTTCCCCGTCACATGAGCTGTCTGGAGTTGGGATGCCGGTTCCCTGGGCTGCCACAGACTTCCTGGCTCACTCCTGAGGAAACAACTGGGCTTTTGTTGTTTTCCCCATCTTTGGGAGGAACAGCACTGACCTCAGAGATCAGGGAGATGTGGCTTCCCAGTGTGCTGGGGGTGGGGAGTGCCAGGGTGGGGAGCTGGAGCTGCCTGGAGGAGTTGTGTGATCTCAGTCTGCACAAAACCTGCGTGTCCTGGTCCTCTCTGCTCTCTTTATATTAGAGAACCATTTTTAGCCTTTTGCCTTGTTACTGCTTTAGATGCTGCACTGTGAGATAGAAACCCAGCTGCTGTTTATTCATCTAAGCTTCCTATTTGTCTCTTCCAGCTTCTGTCTCCTGTCCTTGGTTCCTAACCTCTCCTCCTGCCTTCTGCTTCCCTCCTAATGTGAGCTCAACTCTCAGCTTTCTCTCCAGTCTTCTTTTTTTTTGTATTTATTGGGCCTCACCTTCCTCCTGTAGCTCCTTTTTGTAGCGTCCTGGAAAGGAATTCCTGTCTCTTCACATCCCAGACATAGGGCCCGTTGTGTGCAAGTAAGTTCCTCTCCTTGGATGGGGCTGTGATTGCAGAAGGATGTGCAAAACCAAGGCCATGGTGGCAAACTGAGCCCTCAGGGAGAGGCTTTTGAACAGGCAAACAGGTTGTTGCTGCCTTGCTCCCTGTGGCAACACAGGTGATGAGATTTTTGTTTGCATCTGTAAACTTCCTTCTTTTTTTCTTTTTTTTTTCCCTTTTTTTTTTTTTTTTTTGAGATTTNTTTTTTTTTTTTGAGATTTCATTTAGTGACTCGAAATTCAGAGTTTTGGCAGCACCTGGAAATTGTGGATTCTTTTTCAAGGGGAATTCTGAATTTTGTCAGCCAAGCTGTTGTAATCAGAACTTTAATCTGCTGTAACCTCAAGCAGTGCCTTTAAAGCCCTGAAATACCATTTAAAATGGAATTAAATTGGCAGCAGACTTTATGGCTGTGACAAAGCTGGCTCTGTCTTCAGCAATCTGCCCCCTCGGACCGTAACTTTCATTCCTAACCATTGTTTCTAGACTGTTATAAATAAATTGCTGTGATTATGTCTTCCTGTGACCTTCCTGTTTTTTTTCTTTAGCCATCAGATTTTTCCTTAAAGCTTTTTGTGAGTCTGTAGGAGGTGATTCTTTGTCAAAGCAAAGCCCCAGCTCTGAGTGTGTCTGGGGAGGGTGTGGAGCCTTGGCCCTCTCCTCCCTGGCTGCTAAATTAGTTGTAATCAACATGCAGCCTCAAACTGCCAATTCTTCAGCTGTGTTATTTAATTTTCCCTGCAAAGTGTCTTCTCCCTTGGCCAGGGTTGATAGATTCCAAGGAGCAAATGGCACCCAGCGACCTTTTCTCCTGGACAATGTTCTTTGCTTCCTTGATGCTGGTGGAAAACAAACCTGAAATCACAGCAGTGACACTCGACTCCTCAGGGTCTGAGTTTACCCTTGCACTCAACCCTCAGGGGATCTCAGTGAGCACGTCAGAATTTTAGCTGTTTAACCTCAGAGCTCTGCTCACTTGGAGCAAGTTTGGGGGCTGAGAGTCCTGAAACCCGAGTGTGGTTTCTTTGGGATAGAGCTGGGATTGTTTAAAAGTGAAGTCAGGAGTGTTTCCTGCTGCTGTGTCGGTGCTGAGACTGTTCCCTCCTCTTGGAGAGGAAAGATTTAGCAAAAGTGGATTATTTCTAACTGTTGAGAGCCTGTTTCACTCCTTTCCTCTCCCACCCTCCACCTTTTGAGGCTATTTCAGCTCTTCTAGTGGAAGGTGTCCCTGCCCACAGCAGGGGGGTTGGAACTGAATGATCACCAAGGTCCCTTCCAACCCAAACCATTGCAGGATTCAGTTTCTCTGCACTATTTTCATTCTTTTGGTAAGTCTCACACTGACTGTAATCGAATGTTTCATCATTTTCCTATCAAGAAAAGCTGAGGCTGCAGGAAGAGGTTACACAGCTTTTGGGAACTGGCTCAGTTGTGGTATTTTCATTGTTCTTTCCCAGCTGTTGCTCAAGTGGAGCTGTGGGACTCACTGGGGTGAAGTCCTGGCTCACTGACAAACCACAGCAGTCCCGTGGGTCTGTCGTAGCCTCTTCCTCCCTCGTTGCCCCTCAGAGCCCACTGCACCACAACCAGTGACTCGCTGGGGGCTGAGCCTGGGCCAAGTCCCCGGCAGCTGATGCATTTTGCAGCTCACAGACTTTCTCTCCTTCCTGCAGAAATTCCAGTTGCCAATGAAGGAAACCTGTGTTGGGTGTCAGAAGACCGTGTACCCCATGGAAAGGCTCTTTGCCAACCAGCAGGTGTTTCACATCAGCTGCTTCCGCTGTTCCTACTGCAACAGCAAGCTCAGGTACCCCTCTGCTCCCTTGGGAAGCTCCTGGGGACTGTTTGCCCCTCACAGCTGAGGAAGGTGCTGCTCAGGCTTAGCTGAGCTGGAGGCCACCACAATGCAGCTGCCACAGGAGTGGTGACACTCTGCCAGTTCTGCCAGTGGTGTTTGCACTTTGATGTGGTTTTTAAACTCTTACTGTGATTTTATGTGGGGGGAAAATATCACGTCCAACTTGGTAACGAGTTCTTGGACAGAGCCATAGAGAATGCAAACCCTGAGGGCTGTGAGCTTGTTCTGAACGGGGTGGAAGAGTGGAATTGAATCTCTTCAGTAACACAACTGAAGCAGAGGCCTGTGTTGGAGGCCCTGAGCTCTAATGTTTGACTCTGTGTTCCCTGCCCAGCCTCGGGACGTACGCGTCGCTGCGGGGGAACATCTACTGCAAACCCCACTTCAACCAGCTCTTCAAATCCAAAGGCAACTACGACGAGGGCTTCGGACACAAACAGCACAAGGAATTGTGGGCAGGCAGAACAGAAGGTGAAGAATCCCCAGAGAAAACCGTCCCTGGGGTGAACACAACAGAAGCTCCGCAGAGCCCCGGAGTAGAGGATGCCCCGATTGCCAAGGTTGGGGTCCTGGCAGCGAGTATGGAAGCAAAAGCTTCAGCTGTGCCTGAAAGAGAAGAGAGACCAGCAGAAACAAAAAAGCTCAGGATCGCGTGGCCACCTCCCTCTGACCAAAGCATCCAAGGAAGTGCCTTAGAGGAGGGCATCAAAGTACTCAAACCCAAGTGGCCCCCAGAGGAAGAGGTTTCCAAGCCAGATGTGCAGGAGGACGTGGATCTGGATCTCAAGAAGTTAAGAAGATCTTCCTCGCTGAAGGAGCGGAGTCGCCCCTTTACGGTGGCGGCCTCGTTTAGAACAGTGTCTGTGAAGGGCCATAAAGCTGAGAACTCACCCTCCCCTCCTAAGGCCGACAGGGACACCTTGAGAAAGGGGGAGGAAGTGGAGAGAGAGGTCGTCGTGGAGGAAAAGCAAAAGGAAAAGAAGGTTGAGCACAGGAACATCCAGAACAGCGAGGAGAAGAACGGGGAGGAAGAGCAGGAATTGTGTGGTGTCAAAACAGCAGAGCACAGCGTTGTGGAGAACGGGCAGGTGGGTGCAGAGACAGATGAGGAGGAACATGCTGCGGAAGAGCCAGAAATCCCAGATGAAGAACTCCTTGGACCAAATTCTCCTAAACATTCCAGCCTGGCCAATGTTGTGACTGCTAAGGAGTCGTCCCCGGAGCAGAACCGCAAATCCCAAGACGTGGGTTTTTGGGAGGGTGACGACGTGGAAGATCTGTCTGTGGAAGAACAGATCAAAAGGAATCGTTACTATGAAGATGAAGATGATGATGATGAAGAATAAACTGGCCTTTTACTAGAAAACTTGCTGCAAGGTGCTGGGCCTTTGGAAATGGGTGTTTTTAGCTTTAACAAACAGCTCTCCTCCATGAAGTGATGCTACACTGCACGTTAAGGGAATCCACGTCCAAATTATCTCAACTAGAAAACTCTGGAAGCCTCCAAAGAGTCTCTCTGGGTGCATGGGAACAAGTGTGTGGCTGTGGGGCAGCGTCAGCAGGTAAAGTCTGTCCATGGCACGAGAACAGGGCTGTCCTGTACTTCACTGTCTTACCCCTTGGAGCTTAAATCCATATTCCACTAACAATTCTTGGAATTCCACTAACGGCTTGTGGAATTCTGCTGTGGTGGTCTGGGACAGGCCCTCTGGAACACACCACTTGTACCACTACAAATGCTACTGCAGTGCTTAGGGACCAACTTCAAAGGGACTTTCTGGCCTGCTTTAAAAATGGTCACTTCATGCACTTTAATACATGGAAAGGGCACAACTGGGCTTTTTTTTTTTTTTTTTAACAGTAAAATCATTTCTGTGCGTAATGTCCAACAACAAAAGCATCTGGAACCGAGTGCAATGTGAATTTGTGTCTCAAACCCGCCTGTGATGGGTTGGGGAGTCCCTGCTCTCTGTCCCTGCACAACTGGAATGGTGCCCGTTGCTGGACCACGTGTATTTTAGTGCTTTCCCAGGAGCTGTGCCGGCTGCCGGGTCTCTTTGAGGACAAGTGAACACTTTGGAGCAGCCTGCAGGGCATTACTTCTGCATTTCATATGCATTTGAAGTGGAGTTTTTTTTGTTTGGTTTGGTTTTGTTGTTTTTTTTGGTTTTTTTTACTTGGAGTTCCTCCTCACTGTTTTAAACTGCAGATAAGATTTTTAAGGCCTTTTGACAACTCTGAAATCCTACTTGTATCAAGCTGCCATAAATCTTTTCCTTACAGCTGTGAAATTGTGCTGCATTGCAAAAAAAAAGCTCTGGAATCAACCAGTGACACTTTTCGACTGCCAGCATTGAAGCTTAGAACGTTTTTAAACTTGACTTTGTTTATTTTACAAATAATAAAACCTTGAACGGGGTGGGGGGAGGAGGAGGCCCTTTTGTATTAGCTTTTATTTGTACTGTACTCTCAAGAGAATTAGCTCTTAACTATACTTGAGGTGTAAAATATTCTGCTTTCTTAACAGTTCTGCTGCCGACAAACCCTTCAATAAAGTTCGGTCATTTACATTAAAATTGAAGCCTGGATTGATCTCGTTATAAAAGGACTGTGGGAATCATAGAATCACCCTGGAATGGTTTGGGTCAGAGGGACCTTAAAGATCCTCCAGTTCCACCCCCTGCCATGGGCAGGGACACCTTCCACTATCCCAGGCTGATCCAACCTGCCCTGGGACACTCCCAGGGATGGGGCAGCCACAGCTTCTCTGGGCAACCTGTGCCAGGGCCTCCCCACCCTCCCAGGGAGGAATTCCTTCCCAATATCCCACCTAACCCTGCCCTCTGGCACTTTGAAGCCATTCCCCGTTGTCCTGGCACTCCAGGCCCTTGGAAATAGTCCCTCTCCATCTTTCCTGCAGGTTCCCTTCAGGTCCTGGCAGGGCACAATGAGGTCACCCCAGAGCCTTCCCTTCTCCAGGCTGAACAATCCCAATTCTCCATCCTTTCCTCATGGCAGAGCTGCTCCATCCCTCTGATCACCCTGGTGGCCTCCACTGGCTCCAGCAGCTCCAGATCCTCCCTGTGCTGTTCCCCAGGGCTGGAGCAGCTCTGCAGGGGGGTCTCACCTGAGGGGGCAGAGGGGCAAAACCCCCCCTGTCCTGCTGGGGAAGAACCCAGCACAGGGGAGTTTCTGGGCTGGGGCACATCCAACCTCTCCCCCACCAGCCCCTCCAAATCCTCCCCAGGGCTGCTCCCCATCTGTAAAGAGATTGAGGGAGAAGATGGGTGAATTCCCGGTGTTCTTACTGGAATTCCAGTGTCCTTGCTGGAAGCCAGCCCGGGATGGTGCCACTAGGTGACACTGTGTGTCCGTGTTTTCTGAGAGAGTCAAACGGGCAGTTTCTGCTCTCCAAGAAAATGTAGAGGAGGGATTAGAACAGGATGGGCAGAAGGAGTAAGGACGTGCAGGGATTTTTCACTTCCACTTCTGGCTCCAGGTGGCTCTCGAGGGCAGCTGAGGACAACTGAGGACTTTATTTCCCCTTTCCTATCAACTACTTTGTGTTGCGGTTCCCGTCAGTGGAGCCTGAGATGGGTTTGGTCAGGATAGATGGGGACAAGAGCCAGAAGAGATGAAGTGAAATCCTGCAGCAGTGTGAGAAAGTTCTCGTGTGTGCCACAAGGATATCGGGAAGGGGAAAGGAAAAGCAGCCTGCTGCCCAGCTGGGAGATATTGGCAGCTCCACAACCTACTGCTCATCGTCCTTTCTTTTTAAGGGACAAGTAACACTTGACTTGCACAGACTGAGGGAAAACTCAAAAAGCTGATGTGCAATCCCGGGCTGCTTTCTGTCACCTTTCTCTCTTCCATTTGGTGTCAGATTTCCCTAAGTGACTAAGCAATTGGAGATCTTTCTGACTGGAAATTGTGCTGTTTGAAAAGGGAGGGAAGGATATTTGTTGTGGACTTGGGGTTTATGGAATATGCCAACTGCTTGTTTCTTAGGAAACGTGATTGGATTTTACAGTGTCTCCCCGGTTACGTGATACTGAAGCAACACTGGCTGCACTTAGCAGAGACTTTAATCACAAAATCATTATTTCTAGTTACATCTGAGGCATCTGTGCGTCTCTGAGGTACCAGGACCCTCACCTGGCCACTCGGACCAGCTGAACATCTTCCAGGAGAAATTACCACAAGTGGTACTGCTTCAACCATTGATTAAAAAAAAAGAAGTGAGCAGATCATGAATTACTCTATCCTTGAATCTATTAGTTATGGTAGTGTTTGAGTGCTTAATGGGCCGTTTAATTTGCTCTCTGACTGGACAGGTGCCAGAAGAGCCATTAAATGAAGGATGGATCGTTTTCTGCCACATGTGAGGTGGTTGATGTTGAACCACCTCTGCTCAGGGGTTGAGAACCTCACCACAAGCTAAAAGGAATATGTTAAACTTTGCCAGCCAGTGTTTGTGTCGCTGTAAATGTTAAACCACCTCTCTGTTAATGCCAGTAAAACTAATCCTTGGGATCTTGCCATAAACTCTTCACACAGGAGGCTGCTCTGTCCCGCTGGCAGCTCTGGGCCCTTTCCTGCACAGGCAATTAGTCCACTTTTTTCAATCTTCTTTATTATTTTTTTTTCCTAGATAGGCCCCTCTGGTTTACTTAATGTGTCTTGGTGGTTTATAAATCCTGCGTTCTTCGTGTCCGGGTCTCAACAATAAATTTCTCTCTGAGGTCTAAGAGCAATGAAGCCTAAGCTTTTAGTTTGTTTTTCTAACCCATCATCCATTACCTCTTTTACTAAGGTAGAATTCCCCCCCTACTGCTGCATAGGCTCCTTTTTAAAGGAATATAATCGGTTACAACTCTGTCACTGTGTTTCTCTGACTTTTATGTCACCCTGTGGTTCTCTCACTCTGATTCCGTGACTGGGACCCTGTATTTTACGTCCTTCTGTCACTCTGGCTCTGTCACAGTGTGACTGTGTTTGAGGTCACTCCGTGGTTCTGTGCCCCCATAATTCCGTGTTTTATGCTTCCGTCCCCTCAGGCGACGGCGGGAACGCGCTCGCGCCGCTCCCTCAGGGGCCCGCGCGGGGCCGTGCGCAGAGGCGGGAACGCGGGGACGCCGCACCGCGCCTGCGCCGGGATAACGGTCCGCGAGCGGGAGGCGTGGTCAGAAAAAAACTCCGCCCGCAGGGCCCAGCACCACATGCCAGGGTGGGCGGGGCTTGCGCTTGGACCGCCTGGTCCCAGCATCCCGCCCCCTGTGAGCTGTGGCGAACCGACGAGAGGCGTGGCTGGGGTGGGGGGTGAGGAGGGGGTGTCGTCTCTCCAAGCCCCGCCTCGTCCGAGCTGTGGCACCGCCCTCTGTGAGCTGTGGCAGGCGCTGGGAGTGGCGATACGACGAGATAAGGGGCACGGCTCTTTTAAGGCGGGGGCGCGGTCTAGCCAAGCCACGCCCATTTCTTAGTGTGGCGCGCCTCGGATTGGCTGGACGGTTCCACGAGAGGCGTAGCCTCCCACGCCCCGCCCCCGCGGGCTGAGGCGGGGCCGGGCAGTGGCGCGGCGAGAAGAAGAAGGACTTGGGGCGGATTGGCGGAGCCTGGCGCGGAGGGGGCGCGGTCTCTCCCTAGCTCCTCCCCCGGGGTCCGTGGCGGCGCCCGGATTGGCGGAGCAGGGCGCGGATGGGGCGTGTTCTCCCCAGGACC
>VYXB01006631.1:218513-251558 GCA_013397135.1 Pachyramphus minor
GGACCTGGCGGGCGAGCCGGGCAGCGGGCTGCAGTACCCGCGGGCCGCGCACGTCCTGTCCGCCTTCCCGCTGGCGCTCGGCATCTTCGCCGTGCGGCTGCTCTTCGAGAGGTGAGCGCGGGGGCGCCGGGGGGAGCTCCGGGGGTGGCTCCCCTGAGTGTAAAAGGGACGTTGGGTAACCCTGGCGAGCTGTCGCGCCGCTCGGGTCTGTCACGACATGACGGAGCCCTGTGGGAGCGGGGTCTGAGGGGCCCCCCCAGTGCTGAGGCAGCGCAGGGAAAACGCCGTGTTTTATGTAGGAATTCGCTTTTATTCCCCCCTGCCAGCCGTGACTGACGGAGCCGCTCCGCGCTCGGCTTCCTTGTGGGTTTTATTGTACTTTCCCTGAGCTCCTGGAGGAGGAAATAGGGCTGGTTCACATGGCCCGGCGTGTTATTAAACAATTTGTGGCTCTCCCGCACCTCGGGCGCGCTGAATGTGGGCGCAGATCGCCTTATCTGCACATTAACAGGTGTAATTCGGGATTCCCCGTTTGCCCGAGCATCCACAAACATGAGATTAACTCACCCCCCGGGGCAGAGCTTGATCCGCGCGGGGATCCCTCGCAGCCCCACGTGGAGTGTGTGGGTGACAGAGACGCTAATTAGTAAAGCAGCTTAATTAGGAAACCCGTTAGGTGAAGCGGGCCCGAGACACCTCGTATTCCTGGTCAGGGGGTTCATTAAACATCGATTTAACAGTGAATTTCTGCATTGAAACGGCAGGGGTTGGTCGGGGTCTGGTGGGCTTGGAGCAACCTGGGCTGGGGGAAGGTGTCCCTGCCCATGGAACTGGGTTCTTTAAGGTCTCTTCCAACCGATCCAGTGATTCTCTAAATGTTTCTCAGCATGAAAAGGGCTGCAGGACTGAAATGAGTGGGAGTTGAATTGGTTTTGATCTGTGGGTTCTCTGTGTGAGGTGTGAATTTTCGTGAGCTGTCAGAAGTAAGGAGGTGGTTGGGGTGAAGTGAAAAGATGGCAAATAGGGATCAAAACGGAGCTGGAGAGAAACTTGAGAGGCTCTTCCTTTCTCCTACTTATCTTTCTGCCCTTAGGTAAAAAAGGCTTCAGAAAAGCGGTGCAGAGGACCCAGGAACACACGTGGCACTGCCAAAACCTCCTCTCTGCTTGGTGTGCTGCTCCTGGGCCTGCCAAATGCTGGTACTTGCCAGGAGATGAGGAGGTTGTGAGACACAACAATACCTCTGGAGAGGGATTTTGTAGGAAGATCCCCTAGTTTTCCAAGCCCTAGTGCAGGTGTCAGTCTGGGGAAGAGGTGCAGAAGATTCTCTTCTCCCTGGGAGAGGTCTGGGGTACATCCTTCCACACCAGGTAGCAGTTGCTTTGCCCTGATAAAGCCCTCCCTGGTTTGTGAAATTCTGGTTTTGGTGTTGATTTAGGGAGGGGGCAGATGCCAAATTAAATCCTGCTCTTGCCCAGCAAAGCCCAGAGCCCTTGGTCTGGTTCCTGAGAGAGTTGTTCCTGTTCTCAGCAGTGTCTCAGTGGTATCCCAGAGTGAAATCAGATTGTGGCAGCAACATCCCAGGCACTTTCCAGGGTGTTTATTTTAAAAGCCCTTATTTTTGGATAAACTCCTCCTGCCACTTTGAACATGTCATAAAAGTTCAGCTTTGTCTTAATAAACCCCTGTGGTGCATTGATCCCAGTTCAGGCTTTGATTGTGTCAAATGTCTTCCTTGACACACATTTGGCAGCTGGACTTGATGACTCAGAATTTGAATTATAGACTCTTTTGGTTTAGCTGCATCTTTTCTCTCTTCTTCAGCCGTAGCTCCTCAGTGTGAGGAAGTGCTTTGTGCCACAACACTTGTAGCACAGTGAATTCTCCTGTAAATGAACCTTTGCATCGTTACACTGGTAAAATAATCATTAGTTTTGCTGTCTGTGGGTACTTTGGGACTGCAGAGGTGAAGCAGGACTTGTAGAGAAAGGTGAAGTCCTGACTCAGTGGCAGGGAGGTTTTTTGGGTAGAACTTCTGCCCGAAAATTTGGGTTTATATTTTTTATCCTTGGTTATACTTTTGAGTTATTTCCCCTCGCACGTCTTGTCCCACTACAGGCACAAGCAGACACCCAATTCCAGATGTCTACAAACACCTGGATGTGTTTGGAGCTGCCCTTTGGTACCAAACGTGTGGGTCAGGTCTGAGGAAGGATCTCCTGGTGCTTCTGGGGAGAAAAAGTGATTTTAGCTGTTACTTCATCAGGTGTGTGTGGAAAATTAGGGAGAGCTGTGGAAAGAGCTGCTTTGATCTTCACACAGCAAAATGGAGAGATTGTAGGTATTTGAACTCTTGAGTGAATATTTGATAAATCTCACTATTTGGAGATTGTTCTTCCTTTCAGAGCTGTGACAGGCAGTCACAGCCAAACTGGAATGTTCCATAAAGACAGATTCTGCCTTTTTGTGGAGCACAACGTGCGTGAGAACCGTTCGTCACAACAAAGTCTGTGGACTTCAAAATTGGTGGTGGTTTTGGAATCAGACTGTCTGAAACATCCAGTGTGAAAAAGGGGCTCAGGTGTGAGCTGGTGCCTGGCCATAAAGGTGTAATGGAAGTGTTTATGGGATGGGAAAGTCGTGCTGGGAGGTGTGGCAGCGAGCTGACCTTGGGTAGAGTTCGCTGCCGTTTAGATTTCATAGAATCATAAAATCATTTAGATTAAAAGGGACCTTTCAAGGTCAACTCATCCAATCTTCTCCTCAAGGCAAGGCCAACCTTCAGGCAACTCGTGGTCTTGTGCTGTTCAGTTGGAATATCCCCAAGAATGGGGATTCTGTTCTCTGGGAAACGTTTTCCCCTTTTTTGTCTTGCTGCTGAACTCTCGCTGTGCAGAACCTCCTCACTGTGGGATCCGCTGCAAAACGCATCTGGAAGCCTGTTCTGGGCCCAAAAACCTGAAATGTCACAGAGGCTTTAAGTCCTTGGTGGACACCTAAATCCCTAAATAGCTTGGGATTGCCCTGGCTGAGCACAGGAGTGACTGTTCTCTTCATGTTCCACCTGCAAGTGCTGCGAGCACGTGGAGTCAGGAGTGTGAGCTGGCTGTGCCCCTCTGCCCAGGTGAATCCCCCTCCCTCAGGAGCCCCATGGAAGGACAGGTGGCACTTGCACAGAGCCACGAGTTGAGGAATCAGAGAAGCTGCCTTATGACTGGGTCAGACTTCCTTAAAAGTGAAGAAATCCACCATCCCTTTTCCTTCCCGTTTCTGTGACTGGCACCACCTCCTGCTTCCAGTGTCTGGTTTCTGTGCACCTGGAAGTATCTGTAGATTCTTGATTTGCTCTTTGTCACCTGCTCTAGGTGCCTCTGCCTTGGCAGGGGGTTGGAGTAGATGCTGTTTGGGGGTCCCTTCAAACCCCAACTGTTCCATGATTCTGTCAAGGTGCAGATTTTTAGATGTTTCAGGTTTCCTCTCTGACAGGAAGCAACTGGCACAAACTGAGTATTTTCAGGCCAGGCTGAGGGGTTGTTTTCTTTTGCTGTTTTTAATAGTGCTGTTAAGCACCATCTCCCAGAAAATGAACTAAAACTCTTTGTCATCCTGTCATTGCCCATATGAACCTCTGTGCTGCTGGTGTGATACATCCTGCAGGAAAGCAGAGCAGAAAGGGTTATTTTTAATACCTTTTTTGGTTTTTTGGAACATTTTTGGGGGGGTCTTGCCAAATGTTTCATGACATCAGGACACAGCCTCTGGCTGGTGGTCTGGGTTGGGGCGGAAGCCGGCAGCCCTTGGAGCCGAGCTCAGAGGAAATCACTCCTTCCTTTTTTGTTTTTTAATTATTTCTTTTTAAAGCTGTGACTGTTGGAAGCTCAGCGTGCCCAGAGGAGGGAATGGATCCTGGGGAAGGGGCTGGAGGGGGCTCAGCCTGGAGAAAAGGAGGCTCAGGGGGGACCTTCTTGCTCTCCCTGACAGGAGGGGGGAGCCAGGTAAGGGGCAGGAGGTTTAGGTTGGACATTTGAGGAATGAGAACTCCCCTGGGGAACACATTGGGGTCCTTGCAAGCCAAGGACACTGAGATTTAATTCTTCCCTCTGATGTGCACAGAACGTGCTGCCTGCAATTACCAGCAGGGCTAAGAAAAGAAATTACTTCACTTGGGAAGTTCCTTGAAGCAAAGCAAGTGGAGATTCCAGAAGCTTTTCCCCCAGGTTCTGCAGCTGGTGACAGATCTGGGTTTTTGTGACTCTGGCAGAGGAGGGAAGTAAAAAATGTTGTTTTAAGTGAGCTCTTTCTTGGGAACTCTTGCAGGTTTATTGCCAAGCCATGTGCCATAAACCTTGGCATCCAGGACAGTGGACCTCACAGAGCCCAGCCCAATGCAATCCTAGAGAAAGTGTTTACATCCATCACCAAGGTGAGTCATGGTTCCAATCCTGCTGGGAATGGAGGAAGGAATGGGGGGGGAGGGGGCTTTTTGCTTCCATTTTTCTGGTGTGAGGGAAACATCTCCCCCTGGGCATTCACCAGTGGGCTCCTTTGCCTTTGCTTTGCCTCTGGTGTGTCCAAGTGGCAGCAAAGTAAATTCCCTTCATGGCTGAGCCGTGGTTTTGTGCACAGAAAAATCTGCTTTTGAATAAAGATGTTCCCCTTTACAGACAGGTCTGAGCTGCTTCCTTCAGTTCTGACTCCTGTGACAGGTGGTGATCATTGGTTTGACAAGAGATTTCCCAGTATCTTCCACTTTTCCTGGGGGAGAGCTTCTCTTTTCCTTGAACTTTGTGCCTTTGCAGGTTTTATTGGTTTTATTGTGAATGCCTTCCCCTTATTTGTGCCATTTACTGTGGAATTGGACAGCAGCAAGTGGGTTATTTAGGGCAGTGTTCAGTCAGATGAAGGGCAGGACATTTAATGGTGGCAGGAGGTGTTCCTTTGGATTGCTTCCTGGCCTTTCCTTCCCTTAAGCTCTCAGGGCTCCATCACTCCAGAGTTTTATTCAATATTTACTTATTGAATATTTTATTCAATATTGACAGTGAAGTCTGTGCATACAGAGAGAGAGATTTTCATTAAAGATAAGGGAATGGAAGGTTTGATGTTGGGATCTGGGGATGCTGAACCTCATCTCCTGGAGCAGATAAAGGGGAATTCTATAAAAACCTGACTAAAAGTCACCCTGGGGGAACATTAAAGCTCTGAGGTGTTTGCAGTGACGTGTGAACTGAAAAATCCTCAGGATCTGGTGCTGTTTGTGGGGAGGACTTTAATGTAGGGGATGCCCTTGAAATGAATGTTTAGAAAGCCCAGGAGGTCACAGGCTGTGCAGAATTTATCTGCTGTGAAACCAGAGCTGCCTTTGAGTGTCCCAGTGAGCTGTGGCTGCTGCTGGGTTTGGAGAGCCAGGCTGGAGAGTGGCACTGGAGCTGGGGAAGGATTTCACTGCTGCTCTGGAATCCTCCTTGGACACAAGTTCCCTTCCAGTGCAGTGTCAGCCCCGACCATTAAATCCCAGGAAAGTGCTGAGGGACTGACTGGACACAGCTCTCAGCACTGAAAATCAAATTTGCCTTTCAGCTGGACAGACTGGTGACTTTGTGTTAAATCAGCACCCTGCATAGTTTTGGGGGTTTGTGTGTAACTCAAGCAGTAAAATGTGTTTATCATCTGTCAGTGGTAAGAGCTCCCTGGCAGAGCTTGTTAAAAGGACACTGCTCTGAATTATCTCACCCCTGGGCCATTGTAGAGGGAGTTACCAGGTTTGGTTCACTGTGTCTTTGATAAACCCATTTGTCTTCATTCAAACAAACTCCCAGCAGAGTTTCCAGCCAGAGAACGGGGATGTATTTTTTATCATAGAACTGTTTCAGTCTTCAGATTTATTTCCGTTTATAAACTTCGATAACAGAAATAACACAATTTCTGCGATGCCCTTTAGAATATACAAACATCTACTGTGCCAAACCAGCTCTTACTTTAGAGTTTCCCTGGCCTTGCTGGGAGTAGCAACCCCTTAAACTTCTTCTTCAGCTTTGCTCTCCCGAGTTCTGGGCTGTTTGAATTGATGTGCAGCTTTAAGGGGCAGGACAGGACACCTTAACAGCTCCTCCCCCCAAATTAAGGCACAGAACAAAGGCATCCTTTGTCAGCTCATGAAATAGGTGAGGAAATGTTCAACCAAACCCATACTGGATAATTAAGTAATTAGTGGCTTATGAAAGTGAAACCTGAGTGAACATTTGTGGCCATGGGTTGCTGCTTTTAGACTCTCCTTTAGTCCCTTCCTGGCGTGTTTTTTGTTTACCTGTGCATTATTTCTGTCACAGTGCAGGTCTGAAGGCAGGTTGGGAAGTGGGAGGAGTGACCCTTGTTTTGTTTTCCTTCAGTCTCCAGATGCAAAAAGGTTGGAAGGCTTGTCAAAGCAGCTGGACTGGGACGTCCGGAAGATCCAGCGCTGGTTCCGGCACCGGAGGAACCAGGACAAACCCACCACCCTCACGAAATTTTGTGAGAGCATGTATGTCTGTGAGAGGCTCCAGCTGTGTGTCCTCCTCTCTAACCAACCTCTGGGCAGCTGCTCATCTGTCTAAACCAGGGCCTAAATTCTCCTACAAGCAGAGGAAGGGCTTCTTAAAATCCTGAAATATTCGGTGGCTGTGCCCGAGAGACCAGAACATGTGCACAGGGTCAGTCCCCTCAGCAAGGAGCAGCTCTAAACACTGGGCCAGGTCCCTCATGATGCCCTGTGGCACCTGGGTGTGCACAGTGTGTGTTTGCATGTGCCCAAATTGAGTGGAAACCTCCTGAAAACGGGCCTGCTGCCTGCACAGTCGCGCTGCTTGTTCCCAGGCACAGTGACCTTCTGGCTTGCACAATGTACAGACTTTGTTACAGCCACTTCTTGGCTTCCTTTTCTTCTCATTCTTTGTTCTCTGTTCCTCCCTGAGCTCCTGCAGTTACCTCTGGTAGTGGAGTAGCACCTGAATATTTTTTTCCTGGCTCATTTCTCCTGTGCTGGTTCCTTTCCAGTAACTTTCTTCTCATTAATTCTTCCCCCCAGTGTGGTTTTGTCTGCTTAAAGCCACAAGGTAAGAGGGACAAATATATATATATTAGGATAACTTTGGATAACAATGACTTTGCTTGTTGTTATCTTGCTGTCTATAAAAGCATAAGAATGATGCATGTTCACCCTGAATTTCAAACTGGCTGTTGATGCAAACTCGTGTTTGGTGTGAAAAATCTTAAATGGGTTTATCTTCCCTGAAATGTTTAGGAATGAAGGTGAGTGAAAGCTTTTGAGGTGTCAGAATTGGTTTTTTTTCACGATTACTTCACTTTTTTTCTGACAGTTGTCAACCAGAAGCTGCTTCTCTGTCCTAAGTTTATTTTTCACTTCTTTTTCCAGGTGGAGATTTACATTTTATTTAAGTATATTTTTTTATGGAATCAGGTTTCTCTGGACGGTGAGTTGGTCTGTCACCCTCCCCTGTTCTGTGTGGCTGGGTTTTGCCTGTCTTGCCAAAATTTAGGGGTTTTTCTCCTCCCTTCTTTGGTGCTTCCCCTGGCTTAGAAAGAGGAGGATTTAGTGGTGATCTTTGTGTTCCCTGATTTTCTTTTAAGGGCCTCCTTTACAAGGAGGCTTCTGTACAGCTCTGTCATTCTGGAAATAATAGAAAATTAATTTTCCTGTTGCCCCAGAATGGGACAAAACTGGGTGGTTTGGGTCTTTTTTGCTGTGGGGAGCTGCTGCTTTTTTCCTCCTCTCCCTCTTGAAGGGGCACGAGTTCATCTCTTTGGGTCTTTGTTGTTATTAGAGCTGTCTGATTATTCTTGGAACTCCCATTTGTCTGCAAAAAAAAGAAGGTTTTAATACAATGAATTTAGCTGGAATGGCAGAATCAAGATAAAATTTCAGTGAAACATTGTCTTTAGGTGGTGGGGAGTTAAAAACTGGGGGTTTATATGACTTATTTCTATAATAATTTACCCTTCCCTTCAGGCCCCCTGGTTTTGGGACACACGACAGTGCTGGTACAACTACCCTTTCCAGGTATGACAGGAAACCCTTCCTAAATTCCAACTTTTTTGGACAAGTCCAGGTTTTATTTTTGTTAATGTACCAGATTAAAGCTCTGGCATTTACTCTTTATGTCTTTATATCCTG
The DNA here is from genome assembly GCA_013397135.1 of Pachyramphus minor. Classification (NCBI taxonomy): domain Eukaryota; kingdom Metazoa; phylum Chordata; class Aves; order Passeriformes; family Tyrannidae; genus Pachyramphus; species Pachyramphus minor. The sequence continues at coordinate 226,684 of VYXB01006631.1, forward strand.
GTTAGGTCTGGCAGCAGCAGAGTTTCCTCAGATACAACTGACTCATTCATTTTATGTTTACTTGCTGCTGAGATTATTGAAAGTGTGTGGGGAAAAAAAAAAGGGATAAAATCATGGTGGTAATTTATTTATTTGTTGTATAGAGGCCAACCAGTCTGTTCCAGAGCCTGGTTTTCCTGCTCCAAGAGGCTTCAGCAGGAGTTGTAAATATTGACAAGGGAATTTACTCCTTTGGAATAAAGCTCAAACACACAAGTATGTTTGAGTGAGTAAGCCTGGAGTAAGACCTCTGTTGCTTCAGCTTGTTGTTACTAAACCTTAATCATTTAACTTGTGCCTCAGCAATTCTGGAGGAGCAGAGTGGGATGGGGAAGGAGGAAGGAAAAAAAAGCTGTTTTAATGCAAATTTTAAAGTGTTTTGCCTTCTAACTGTGCTGTCTCTGTGTTCCAGCCTCTAACATCCAGGCTTTATTATTACTATATCTTGGAGCTGGCCTTCTACTGGTCCCTCATGTTTTCTCAGTTTACAGACATTAAACGGAAGGTGAGATGAACCAAAATTGCATTAACTGCTTAGCAGCTAAAATAATAATTTACAGTAATGATGATAACAATAAACAGGACTAACAAAAAATGTGAATGAAGCTAAATCATGGTAATAACTCTTTCTTCCTCGTTCACACCTCTGTGAGCCTCCCTCCTCCTGTAATCACTACCCAGTCGTGGGAAAAAGGGAGGAACAAGCCTGACCTGCAGCCTGGTGGATCCTTGAGTCCCTCTCACCTTCCAGGGGAAAGAACAGAATCACTCAGTACCTCCCAATCAAAAGTTAACAAACTTTACTGCCTAAAAATAAATTTAACTGGAAGGCTTGCAAGGAAAAGAGCTGCCCAAAGCAGGACCTTGCTGAAGCTGCTGAGGAAATGGCAAACACTAATAATAAATGGGGGTTTTGAGAGTGATTTTTCATCTGTGTGTGGAGCAGGTGACAAGTGGTCGCAGTTGCTCAGATCTAATTCTGCTCCAGGATTTGGCTCGTTGTTGCTGCTGGGGAGCAGCTCCCAGTAAATCAGTGGTTTATTGCTCCTGTTCCACGAGCTGCAAAGCAGCAAATTATCCCAAATCTTGCATTGGCTGTTCAGAAAAAACCCTAAAACCCCCAAGTTTGCCTGGGATTTCTTTCAGTACTGAAATATTGGCAGGTGAGGCCCTACGGGATATGGTGGAGCTGCAGACAGGGAGTGAAGAACAACCTCTGGCATAGTGTTTATAATGTTTAATTTTGACTTTTAACGAGTGGATCACACTCCCCACTGCAGCAGGGGGAGGTCCAGGGCCACGGGAGGGTTGTACCCGGGGGCTGAACTGGAAAACAGCCCTGGATATTGTGCATTGTAAACATTTTTGTAATGAAGAGGCCTCGTTCTTCCTGCTGAGTTATCTGGTGTTCTGTGCCTGCTCTGCCCTGGCAGGGTTTGATCACTGGCAGCAGTAGCAGCGCTGAAATCCGTGCCAAGAGCCCAAAATAGGGGCCATATGGTGTCCTGTCAGTCAGTTCAGAGGGCTCTGCAGGCACAGAGCTGGGTGTGTGCTCCCTGTACCTGCAGAGCTCTGACTCCAGGAGCACCAAAGCTGAGACCCCTCTCTGGCTCCTCTGTGGTGGATGTGTGATGAGGTGGAGTCCGAGCCCAGACTGAAGCAATCCAGTTTAGTGGCTCTATTCCAAACCTTTGGATCTGTTCAACAGCCAAAGAACCTTTATCTTTTTTTTTTTTTTTTCCCTCCCCTTATTCCAGGACTTCCTGATCATGTTCGTCCATCATTTGGCCACGATCGGACTCATCACCTTCTCTTACATGAATAACATGGTGCGGGTGGGAACCCTGGTGCTGTGCCTCCACGATGCCTCAGATTTCCTCTTAGAGGTGAGGTTCCTGTCACACCTCAGCATCCAAAGTGCTGCTGTGATCCCAGGGGGATGGGCTGACACCCCTCCCTTCCCGATGAACGGCGTTAAATGCGCCGTGAAACTTGTGCTGCTGCTCCTGCCTTGTCAGCTTTTCCTCCTGGCTGCCTTAGTGCTGAGAATCACAGAATCCCTGGAGTGGTTTGGGCTGGGAGGAACCTTTAGAGATCATCCAGTTCCACCAGGCTGGGTTGCTCCAACCTGGCACTGGACACTTCCAGGGATGGGGCAGCCGCAGCTTCTCTGAAAATCCATTCCAGGGTCTCACCACCCTCCCAGGGAGGAATTCCTTCCCAAAATCCATCTAACCCTGCCCTCTGGCAGTGGGAAGCCATTCCCCCTTGCCTTGTCACTCCAGGCCCTTGGATATATCTCTCCCCATAGCACATATATAACAATAATAACAGCAATACAATATAATAATCCCTAATTGTTCCAAACTGCACAAACACAACTGAGAGTTTTTCGAAGCTCTCCAGCCTGGTGATTACAGGAGTGCACAAAGGGAATAATATTCCTATTTCTTGTCTCTTTTAGGCTGCAAAACTGGCCAACTATGCCAAGTACCAACGTGTGTGTGATGCTTTCTTCATGCTCTTCGGGGTCGTGTTCATCGTGACACGGTTGGGCATTTACCCTTTCTGGTGAGTGAGCACCTGGAACTGGGAGGTTGTGTTTGTTCTCCCAGTCCTTCCAGCCTTTTTCTCTTTTTTCAGACTCCTCCCAAGCATTCCAGCCTGTCCCTCTGAAGCTGCAGAGGCCCCCAAGTGCAGCTTGGGGCAGGAGGTTCAAGTAGGAACATGAGAAACCTCTCCCCAGTCAGCTGAGGGAGTGGGAGAAGGGACCAGAATCCCAGTCCCTCTCCTGAGCAGTGATGACAGAGCTCATTAGCTGGAGCAGAGTCAGCCAGAATCTCTGCTCTCAGAGGCTTGAAGGGTTCTTTGCTTCTCTTAAGGAGTTTGAGAAATAATTACCAGCGAGGCTCAGCCTCTTGAGGTAATTTTCATTGGGATCTGGCTTAGTCATCACTGCAGTTTCTCATTTTTATGGCACTCGTGTCCTGTCCTTGTGTCGTGACTGTTCAGAGCCTGAAATAGGTCTGAGGTTTCTTGAGAGGTAAAACCCTGGATAAATGGCTTAGAGAGAATCATCCTATAATGAGATTCCCTCTCACCTCAGCAGGTCAGGTTTGGTGAGGTGCTTCTGTTAACGAGCTGTTGTCCGTTTATTGCTCGTGGTGAAAATCTGGTTACACATTTTACTGCGTGTATTTATTCCCTAGGCCATGGACAGCTGACATTCCCATTCCTTCTGGGTGCCTGGTGGGCAGAAACCATCCTTTCACTTTAGGATCAGGCTTGCAGTTAAAGCTCTGGCTTATTTTCCACTAAATGCACCAAAGGAGCCTGGATGAGGAAGAGCTTTAATTCTTATTTCTTTGTAAGCTCCTTCCAGGGACAGATGAGAGAGTCAGGGTTGTTTTTGCAGCTCCTGTCTGTCATGAGGGGATGCTCTTCCCTCACACCAGTGCTCAGCATCCTGTAAATCTTTAATGTGTTTTCCATTGGCTGTAATGTCATTCCTCAGCTTTCTAGAGGAATCTGGCAGCAGCAGCAGCCCTGCAGACCCCGGGCTGCTTCACTTCCACGTGTATTCCCTTCCCTAATTAGTAATATGAAACATCAACAGATCTCTGGAATTGCATTTAATTCTTCCATAAACCTGCTATGAGTTAAATATTTCTGGAGCTGCCTTTTGGGGCATTTTGGTGCTTGTTTGAAAGGCTTGTTTTGCTTTGCTGGTAAAATGTTAAAAGCTGTGTGAAATTAATGACGTCGTTAAAGGTCTCTCCATACCTCTCTGCACCATAAAATCTAAAGTGTTTATTAAATTACTTAAGGACTGGCAGTAACTCCCAGCAACAAGAACAGCAAAACAGTAATGAAAGAAATGCAAAGCTTTGGACCATAAAGCAGTTTTGAGGCTTCCAGCCTGGCAGGAGGAATCTGTAAAACTCTGAGGGAAGAGAGGAGCACCCAGGGAGGGAGGGAGGCCTACTGGGAACAGAATTCCTTTCTAATCACAGAATCCCAGAATCATTTAGGTTGGAAAAGCCCTCCAGGGCCATTGTGTCCCCCCTGTGCCTGATTCCCCCCCTTGTCCCCCAGCCCAGAGCACTGAGTGCCAGGTCCAGTCCTTCCTTGGGCACCTCCAGGGGTGGAGACTCCCCCAGACCCCTGGCCAGCCCCTTCCAAGGCCCAACAACCCCTTCCATGAAGAAATTTTTCCCTAAACTCCAACCTGACCCTCCTCTGGCACAACTTGAGGCCGTTTCCTCTCATCCTGTCCTTTGTTCCCTGGGAGCAGAGCCCGACCCCACCCCAGCTCCCGCCTCCTGTCAGGGAGTGAAAAGGTCCTCCCTGAGCCTCCTCCTCTCCAGGCTGAACCCCTCCAGCTCCCTCAGCTCTCCAGCCCCTTCTCCCTGTGCTCCAGCCCCTTTCCCAGCTCTGAACACTCTCCAGTCCCTCATGTCTCTCCTGTTGAGGGCCCAGAACTGGGCCCAGCCCTCGAGGGGCCTCAGCAGTGCCAGCCCAGGGGGACAGTCCCTGCCCTGGGCCTGTGCCCACACTATTTTTGATCCAAGGGTGAGGACAGCCCAGGCAGGAAGGTGTTAAGAGTTGTTTTTGGTGCCCAGAGCAGCCTGACATCACTTCCCGTGAGGTTGTTATAAATAAATGCTCGTGCTTTGGAGAAGGAAGTTGGCAGCAGATCCCTGTGTGGAACCCAACTGCAGCACATTGACATGTGCTGTTTGTTGCTCAGTTCAAATGTTTCTAATTAGCTTCAGACTTGTCTCCTGACTCTGGCAGGAGCAAAAGCAGCAGATGCTCAGTGAGACACAAACTGTTGTGCATCTGGCCTGGCACCTCCCATGTGGAGCTGGAGGCCCTGGACCAGCACAGCTGTCACCCCGCAGCTGATCTGAAACGTGCTCCTGGCTCTCTCTTAGGATTCTGAACACGACCCTGTTTGAAAGCTGGGAGCTGATCGGTCCTTACCCCTCCTGGTGGCTCTTCAACGGGCTCCTGGTGACCTTGCAGGTCCTGCACATCATCTGGTCTTACCTCATCATCCGCACGGCCTCCAAGGCGCTGGTGCGGGGCAAGGTAAGGCTGGGGGTGGCCTTGGGGTCCTCTTCCCTACGAGCCCTCTTAAGGAATCATGAGAAACTGGGCCCTTCAGAGGGGGCTGGTGCTGTTTCTCAAGGGACTTGCATCAGGAGTTCTGCAAGAAGAGTGTTTTTTATACCTGCTCTTCCCAGGTGTGTTCAGGGGCAGGGAGGCTTCCTGTGTTCTGGGCATGCAGGGAAATAACTCCATTTTCCAACGTGCTCAGATGTTTTAATAGTAATGGTGGTGACAGACTGGGTAGGTACTTTGATGTTTAGGATGGTATCAGGCTCTTTTTTGAACTATAGGATGAACATACAGGATGTTTTCCAGCTTTCCAATTTCAGCTGGTCCTGAGGACATGCTGAGGGTTGTGCATCTTCACCTGTCAGCACTGAGCTCCAGCGTGGAGGGAAAGGGCTCTCAGGAGTGCAGAGGGGTTTGCTGCTTGTCAAAGAATCCCAGGATGGCCTGGGTTGGACTTAGAGATCATCCAGTTCAAGGCCAGGCTGGACAGGCCTTGGAGCACCTTAGTGGAAGGTGTCCCTGCCCATGGCAGGGGGGTGGAACTGGATGATCCTTCAGGTCTATTCCATCCCAAGCTATTCTATGAAAGAGCAAAAGCTGATTTAGCAGGACAGATGCTTTCTGCAGTCAGATATTGGTGTTCTGAGCAGAGTTTCTCTTGTGGCTCTATGTTATTTTCTGTTTGACTTTAGCTGTCCCCATGCAGGGAATGTGACCTTCAGAAATATTTCTGTTGTGGTTGCCTGTGGCAGGGACTGTGGGGGAAGGCAGGTTTTGGGAGCCTGAGCTCTTCATCTGTTTGCCACAACTGCTACTGCAAATGCCTGATTTTTCTGTCTCTGGAGCTGTTTCTGTATCCTGAGTTCTACACCTTTTCCCTTTCCTTGGTTCTCTCCTGTCCAGGTGACCTAGCCAGAGAAAGGACTCTAAGCTCTGTCTTCTTCATTCTTTTCTCCTTTTCTCTGTGCCAGATTGGAGCTGGACAGTTCCACCCTTTGCATGTAAGTGTGACCTGTGGTTCTCTTTGTTCACTGAAACACATCTGTGTTGAGGCCAGGACAAAAGCAGAGCTCCAGTCTTAGGGTTTTGGTGCCTTTTCCTTCTCTCCCTGCTCCTCACAAAGTGCCAAAATGCAGGTTTTTCCAAAGGGCAGAGCAGTGTCCTGGGGTCTGATCTTACCTGCTGTCACTGCCTGCATGACCTTCACTTTCTGCTTTTACACACACACACACACTCTGATTTCTGTCTTGGCTCCTCGTCAGCACCACCCTGAGAGGGAGAGGACAGGAGAAAACTGCTCCTTTCAGTGAAAAGGAGTAAACCAGTCCCTTATCCCCCAAGAACGGGAAAAAATTCAAGGGATTTCTGCTTCCTTCCAGTGACCCTTTGAACTTCCAACATAGCAGGAGATTGGGGACAGATAGCAAAAGTTCTGGCAAGGGGCAGAAGCCAGAACATCCAGCAGGCTCCTGGAGATCATTAACTTCACCTGGCTTCCTGCCACAGCTTCCCTGGAGTTCAACCACTTCCTGCTGCTGGAAGGCCCTAACCCTGACTCAAAGGGAGCAGAGAATGAAATCCTGGAATCCTTGGAAAGCTGGGAGCCAGAGTGCTGGCACATGGAGCACATGAGGGCTGTTGGCTGCAGAGACAGGAGCCTCTGCAGAGAGTGAGGAGCAGAGCAGGGGCTTGGGGAGGTTTTGCCTCTGGCACCTGCCACCTCCCTGGTGTGTGTTTGCAGTTAGGGCCGGGTTTATGGGCTCTTCCCCTTCCCTTCTGGCTCCACAGGGCTGGAATAGGGCACCAAAGTCCTCCCGGGAAGGTTCAAATTGCCACACACAGAGATTAAATTGAGCTGGGTTTGCAGGCAGGCTCTGAGCTAAGGCATAACTCTGCTGGCAGATCTGGATCTCTGGGATGAGGCTCCTCCTGTTCCCAGCAGCTTTGCTGGATCAGACACTGCCTTTGTTCTCCATCCTGCTCTCCAAACAGGCTCCTTAGTGGGACCTCCTGGGTGAAGCACAGGCTGTGGAATTGGGAGGCACTTGGTGCAAGCAGTGATGTGATAAATTCAGCTGGTTAATTTTTAAAACAGCAGAGCCGCTCCCTCTGGGACAAAATGTTCTCCCTCAGACTGATACATTGCTGGGTGTTGGTCATTATGCCCACTGGTGATTATGGCATGGGAAATTTTTGAGTCAAAACAAGCTGTTTAGAAAAATGGCCTTTAACCCATCTGGAGTGGAGCTCCTGGAACACAAGGACACCCCCAGATCTGCAGTGTCCTCTGATCTGGTGAGAGCACAGGGAGCAAAGGGCTTTCACAGATGCACAGAGTGTTTGGAGAATGGAACTCACCTCCCCAAATTGTCATTTTCAGTGTCTGTCTTGTTCCTAATGGGATGACAGGATCCTCCTTGGGAGCTTGAACTGATCCAGGCTCAAATGTAGGAGGCAGATGTGACTGAAGCTGGTTCATCACGTGGACACAACCTTCTAACTGCTGTTTTTCTCTGTATTTTCCAACTCTCCTTCTCCTCTCCCACCACCCAATTCCACTGGCCACCTTTTAGGTGTCCAAGGATGACCGCAGTGACGTGGAGAGCAGCTCTGAGGAGGAGGAGGTGACTTCCAACAGCACAAAAGGAGTTTTCAGCACTTCCAGTAACGGCTCCAACCGCCTCAACGGCCACGTGGCCGGTGGCCAGTGGACAGGAGAGGAGTAAGGCCCTGGGCTGGCCTTGAGCACATGAACTTCTCTTTCAATATCTAGTTGTGTTGAGCTCCACATTCCCAAGTGATCTTTAATCAAAAAAAAAAAAACCAAACCCTTCCCCAGAAACCTCCAGCAAACCCACAACGGGCACAACCCTGACCGAGGCTTTGGGCGGCCGGAGGGACGAAGCCGACGACCCGGGGCGAAAACAAAGCTGCAGGTTCCACTTCGAGGCATTTTGTACTTCAAAAGTACAAAAAAAACCCCAAACCCCGAGCCTGTTGGTATTTGCAGAGGTGTCTTTGTTTGTGACAGACTGGTTTTCACTGGGATCAACTCGAGGCAGAGCAGGTTTGGACACGGCCGGCGGCGGCCACGGGTCTGGTGCCGCTGGGTGATGGTTCAGCACCTCTCGACGCACTCCAGAAGCCACTTCAGAGCACGGAGAACGCAGGTCCCACGTCCAAACTGCCCTGGGTGAGGCAGAGACTGTTCTCAGCTGAGCTTTGAACTGTGCTACCCCAGAACCGCTGTCCTGACTCACCCCAGGGTGCTGAGGAGGTCCCAGCTGCTCATCTCTGCTGTCACCAGGGACCAGGCCAGCATCTGCTGCCTCTTTTGGTGCTGCAAACCCCTCTGAAGTCTTGACCAAAGCCTTCTGCAAGGGGGGGAGGGGGGTGGTTTATTGCCCCTGAGACAACCAGCACAATCCAGGCCTTTTAAATTGTTGGTTTTGTTTTGTTTTTGTTTTCCTGTTGCAAATTGTGGTTTTGAAGACTTTTCTAGACCTACTGGATCCAATTGGCTAAGCTGGGATCGGAGGGAGGATCACAACTGGTGGGCTGGGTTTAACCCTCCAAAAAATAAGGTGTTTTGGTCCTGCACTCCGAGACAGAAGTGAATGTTGCTGCTCTGATGCCGCAGCTGTGGAGGAACCCGGGGCTGGAAGAGCATCCACACCGTGGGCTTTGCTTCTCTTTGTTTTTTTTTACTCAATGGTACTTGGGGGCAATGGAACGGTCAATCAGGAGCAGAATTTTGGAAACTTCTCGACTTGTTACCATTTTATACTGTTGTTTACTCTTATCTCCGATTAAAAGTTGCTTCAGAAACTTGGGGTGACGTGTTTCATAGTGAGTTTGGAAGAACAGGGAAGAGGTGATGGACCAGTGGAAGGTGCCCCTCTGCCCAGGGCAATTGGGGGGTGGAACTGGGTGATATTTAAGGTCCCTCTGATTCTGTGGTTTGGGGCACACCACAAACACAGCACCACACCTGGCTGCTCTCACACAGATTTTATTGAGCTCTACTTCCCTCCCCCACCCCAGGGGGGGCAACAGGGTCGTTCCTGCTGCCCCCCCAGTCAGTCCCAGTCTGGAGCTGGGCATGGGGCTGGTCCCAGTCCCAGGCCAGGCTCAGTTCATGGGGCCAGTCCTAGGCCAGACTCAGCTCCTGGGGCCAGTCCCAGTTCAGCTCCTGCAGCTTGTCCCAGTCCCAGGTCAGGCTCAGTTCACGGGGCCAGTCCCAGGCTGGGCGCAGGACCAGTCCCAGTCCCAGCTCAGCTGCCAGGGCTGGGCGTGGGGCCGGTCCCAGCTCCCAGGGCCAGTTCCAGCTCCCAGGGCCGGTCCCAGCTCCCAGGGCCGGTTCCAGCTCCCAGGACCGGTCCCAGCTCCCAGGGCTGGTCCCAGCTCCCAGCCCAGGCTCAGCTCTGGGGGCCAGGTGTGGTCTCCTGGCGCTCGCGGCGGTGCTGGAGCAGCCGGTGGACGCGGACGCTGCACAGGTACCCCCCGTACAGCGTGAGCAGCATCATGGAGCCCGAGAACGCCTTGTAGCCAAAGTCTGCCAGCTGCTTGCCCGACACCATGGCTGTGCCTGCAGGGGAATCACAGCGTCACAGAACCATCAGGGGCCTCTGGAGATCACCCAGGCCAAGCCCCTGCCCAGGCAGGGTCACCTGGAGCAGGCGACACAGGAACACATCCAGGGGGGTTTGGGATGTCTCCAGAGAGGGGGGACTCCGAGCCCTCCCTGGGCAGCTGTTCCAGTGCCCTGCCACCCTCCATGGGAAGTTCTTCCTCATGTTGAGATGGAACTTCCCGTGGTTTAGTTTGTGGCCATTGCTCCTCGTCCTGTGGCTGAGCACCACTGGAAAGAGCCTGGCACCATCCTGGCACTTGGAGATATTTATACACATTAATGAGATCCCTCTCAGTCCTCTCTTCTCCAGACTAACCAAGTCCAGCTCTGGCAGTCTTTCCTCATCAGAGACAAGCTCCAGGCCCCACTGGACCCTCCCCAGCAGTTCCTTGTCTTTCCTCTCCAGAGGAGCCCAGAACTGGACATGGCACCCCAGATGTGCCTCACCAGGGCTGAGCAGAGGGGCAGGATTCCCTCCCTGGCCTGCTGGATATGCTCTCCCTGAGGCACCCCAGGATCCCACTGTCCTTCCTGGCCCCGGGTCACACTGCTGGCTCATTGTCACCTTGACCCCCGGGTCCTTCTCCACAGAGCAGGAGGTCACCCCCAACCCGTGCTGGTGCTTTGGGGTTGCTCCTCCCCGGGTGCAGGACCCCACAGTTACCCTTGCTGGAACCGTGTCAGGTGATCCTAATGAATTCTAACAGTTCATTAACCTGCCGGTGGATCAGCCGCGCTCCCCAGTCCCGCATCATCCCCAAAAACCCGCTCAGGTCGGTGATCAACACTTTCAATAAGACCAGGCCCAGTACTGAACCCCGGGGACGCCGCTGCCCACACCACGGACTTCCAGGGCGGCGGCGGTGAGCGGGGCCGGTAGCACCGTTCCAGTTCGGTCCCTCCGTGTCCCACCGCACCGCATCCCACCGCGTCCCACCGCATCCCAGTGCATCCCACCGCATCCCAGTGCATCCCACCGCATCCCAGCGCATCCCGGCCCTCCGGACTCACGCGCTCCCGCTCCCGCTCCGTGTCACGTGTCCCGCCGGTGTCACGTGCCCCTCCGGGAGAAGTCACGTGTGCCGAACGTCACGTGGCGCGGCCCGCGGGAAGCCCGCGCGGCGCCCCTTGGCGCCCCCTGGCGGGGGGACCCCGTGTCCCCCTCAGGGGCCGCCGCCGCCATCTCCGCTCCCCCCGTGTTCCCCACACGGGTCTCCCGCCATGAGGAGCCCTCAGGACACAGTCCTTGGCCGCGCAGGGATGGAGCCGAGGCTGCCTGGGCCCCCCTGCTCCCTGCAGCCCTGGGACTTGGAGGCGCAGTGCCATCCGGAGGGTCCCGGTTCCCGTCATGAGGATGCCAATGCCCTCTCAAGAGTCCCAGTGGCTTCACAAGGGCCCTGGTGCCATCCTGAGGGTCCTGGTGTCATCCTGGGAGTTCTGATGCCATCCCAGGGATTTGTGCCATCCCAAGGGTCCCAGTGCTATCCTGGTGGTCCCAGTGTCTTCCTGAGGGTCTGGTGCCCTCCTGCGGGTCCTGGTACCATCCCAGGGGCCCTCGTGCCATCCTGAGGGTCCCAGTGTTATCCTGAGGGTCCCACTGCTCACCTGGGAGCCTATCCCAAGAACCCCAGTGACGTCCCAAGGGTCCAGTGCCATCCCAATGATCCCAGTGTTCTCCCAAGGGCCCTGGTGCCTCCCTGAGGGTCCCGGTGCCTGCCCAAGTGCCCCCAGCCCAGAGCCTCCTTCCCCCAAAACCCTCCAAACTCCCCTCCTGCAGCTCCTTCGCAGCGTTTGAACTCCACTGTCCCAGCCCTGCTCCATCCAGGGCTCCCTGGAGCTCCGAGGCTGCCCCAGTCACCCTTTCCCCCCTCTCCTCATCCTTCCCGCGGGCTGCGGCGCCAGGATGTGCTGAGCCTGCAGAACATAATTCCAAATGGCAAAGGGAAGACTTTTTATAGCTCAGGAACTCCCAGCTCCAGTGTGGGGTAAGAGATCCGAGTGCTGGTCCCCCCAGGTGAGACTCGGGAACAAGGCTCTGCAGGGACTGTGGCACCGGCAGAGTCAAAGAAACTCGCACGAGGGGGATGCACAAAGCATTTCCACCTCTGAGGAACTCCCAGCTAAACACAAATCCCTGCTGGATCCCACTGCAGCTCCAGGCAGGGGCTGACAGGAGTTGGGAGTAGAGCTCAGGGATCCTTTCCTGCACGAGCCTCATGTCCAAACACTTGGACTCCTGAAAGCACTTGAAGACAAAGTGAACTACAAGTCGTGCCAGCCCTGCAGGAACACGCTGGACTTCCTTTATCCTCCCTCCAAGCTCAATTAAGCTCCTCGGCAGAGGAGGCTGGGTCGGCTCCCTCCGTATGACAGCTCCGCTGAATTTAAAGGTCGCAGAGTGCCTGGTGAGAAAACGTGGCTAATAAAAGGCACAGAAACAAGTGCAGTGCCAGCAGATTAAATTCCCCTCGCAAGATGCCGAGCACAGGGCTCGGAGCCCTGCAAAGGTCACTCAGTGTGAGGCACCTTTAGAGACACCCAGGGACGAGGCGAGTCTGGGCAAAGCAGCTGGGAAGAGATGAATAAAACCCCACGGTGTGTGAAGCCAAGACATCAGAGGAGGGGAGGCCTGGGGTGTGTGGGGCACAGCGGGGTCCTGGCCTGGCTCCTGCAGGCCCCAGGTGAGGACTCTGGACCCGGCTCAACGCCGCAAGCCCGACCCGCCGTGGTCCTGCGGCCAAACTTTAATCCTGGAACCACTGCTGAGACAAAGCAAGTGGGACACTGTGTGACATAAACTGGGACCTGCAGGGACATTCTTGCTGTTTCTGGGACAGCACGGGAGGGTGCAGAGCGAGGAGGGAACGGGCAGTGCCCTGTTCTGAGCGCTCAGTGAGTCCAGCAGGCACCAACCCAACGGCAGCGACGCACCGGAGCCGCAGAACAGGGAGAGCATCTCCCCTCTCCTCTCCATGTTTATTGTCATTTTAAAAGCACAATGCTCATCGGAGACCCCACGGCTCTGGGACCCGAATGGGGGACACAGGGAGCCCTCCAGCATTCCAGCATTCCAGCCCAGGCAGGATCAGTGACCGCTGGACACGCTGGCCTTGAGCAAATACCACCAGCTCCAGAGGAGCAGAGGGACACGTGGCACCTGCCTGGACAAGGGGCAAGTTTCACAGGCCCAGTGTGAGGCCCGTGACCTCTGTCCTGTCCTGTACCTGTCGTGGATCACGTGCCCATTGCTGCCCCTGTGCCTGCAGGCAGTTTGCAGCATCCCCACGGCAGGGAAAGCGCGGGACTTGCTCCTCAGCTCATGGACAGCCACATGTGGAAGCACAGAGCAGGCTGAAGCAAGCCAGAGAGGGCAAAGTGTGGCTGTGGATCATTTATTTAACAGCAACACAACCCAGGTGCCCTGTACCCACCCCCTGGCTCTGCAGGTACAAGGCAGGGGTCACAGAGACTTGGGGGCAGTTGGAGTTGGTCCCTGCAGTGCCAAGCCCCAGAGGACAAACTGGGACAGGGAGAGAAGTCAGTGGGCATGGAATTAGCACAGGCAAACCTGTAACAACAGGGGAGTTCCCTGGGGCAATGACTATGAGAGCAAAATCTCTAAACAAACAAGCTCCAAAGTGTCCCTCTGGAGCTGGGGAGCACTGGGTCAGCAGGAGCAGCTGGGGATGGCTCGGGAAGCAGGACATGGCAGGGTGGCAAGGAATGCCATTGTCTGTGCTGATGCTGCTTAGAAAGAAGATTCTCAGCACCTCTGGGAGTCCTGAGGAGCTTCACTCAGCAGGTAGAGCCTGGCAGAGGACTGTGCCCTCTCCACCAGGCAGGGAAGCCAAAGGCAGCAGCAGCAGCAGGCAGGGAAGGGCTGGTGTCACCCAGAGTGGCCCATGGGGCTAAGAGGGAGGACTTGGGGCACTGTTTGTCCTCCCAGCCTGTATCAATCACAACAGAGTCCTTCCCAGAGCTGAATCCATCGCAGCAGGAGGAAGTGGAAGGAGGAAGATGCTCAGTCCCGCTCAGGGAGCAACAGAAACTAAACGAGCCCTTCACAGGGAGAGGGAGGTCAGCAGGTACCTTTGTGCCAGGCTCAGGCTGGCAATGTCCAGGGCTGGGGAAGGGAACCTCTGCCCTTCCAGCAGCCTGCCAAGGTTCCCAGGAGACCCGGACTCCATCCAAAACCATGGCAGCAGATCAGGTTGATGTGGGCAGGAGCTCTCTGCGCGGCTCAGCAGGGCCGGAGGCCTGGCAGGCAGAGCCCCTTACATGTGCTCAGGGTGGTTCTGGAGGCACGTGATGAAGTCAGTGACAGGTCTGCCCTCGTAGCAGATCTGATACACAGCAGTGAAGAGGGGGAACCTGTGGGCAGACGGACAAAGACTGGCAGGGTCAGAGCACCTCAACTGCTGCTGTGACACCAGGAGCAGGTGGGACAGTGGCACTGGGCCCCATCCAGCAGGAATCCTGCCCAGCTGGTGTGATGTGGGCAGTGCATGGATTGCCCTGAACAGCTGAGACACCAAGGGGGTGTTTCCCCTGCTGCTGCAGGAAAGGGTCGCAGCCCCACCCCAACCACAGCAGATTCCAGCACTCACTTCTCCACGGTGTTCTTGCTCTTGAGGATCCGATGCAGCTCAGCAGATGTCTGGGGGCCCTGCAGCTTCTGCCCATTCAGCATCTCCTTCTCCAGCTGATCGATGGACTGAAACAACCCAGCAGTGAGGAGCTGGGCCCCAACAACCCCCTCTGTCCCTCAGAGCATTGTCCAAACCCTCCTGGAGCTCTGGCAGCCTTGGGGCTGTGCCCACTGCCCTGGGGAGCCTGGTCAGTGCCAACCACCCTCTGGGGAAGAATGTTTCCCTGCTATCCCACCTAACCCTGCCCTGGCACAGCTCCACACACTCCCCCTCAGCACCAGCTGCTCCCAGCCCCGCTCACCTTCCCCGTCTTGGCGAAAGCCTCGGCGACCTTGCGGTTGCGGCCCCCGTAGCAGGTGGTGATGAGGTCGGCGACCCCACAGCTCTCCAGGAAGGTGGAGGGGGTGACGGGGCCCTCGCAGAAGAGTTTGGCAAAGCCAATCATCTCCATCAGCCCCAGGCGGATCACGGCAGCCTTGGTGTTGTCGCCGTAGCCCAGCCCGTCACAGAAACCAGCTCCCACGGCCACCACGTTCTGGAAAACAACGGGAATGTGGAGGGATCTGTTCCCAGTGGAGCTCAGGGCTTTGCTGTGCCCACGATGTGTCTTGTGTGGGATCCTGAGCACAAGCTCCTGCCTGTGCCAGTGCCCTGAACAGGACAGGTCCCTCCAAAGTCTGGCCTTTGCCTCAGAGACCTCAGGAGCCACCGTGGGGTCCATTCACCCGGCAGCCTCCTCCCCAGAGCTCCTTGCAGAGCCCTGCAGACCCCCAGGCTCTGCTGAGCAAGCCCTGCACACCCACCTTGAGAGCCCCACAGATCTCCACGGTGCTGGCTTCCTGCACCACCGACACACGGAAGTTGGGTGTCTGCATCAGCTCCTTCAGCATCTGCCCGTGCTTCATGTTCTTGCAGCCTGAGGAGACAAAGGGAGGAGGAGGAAGATGGGGAGACCCTGAGGCAGGACCGTGCTCTCCCCTGCAGCTCATCCAGGGAGAGGAACATATTGCCCAACCCATGGACGTGGCCAAACATTTGGAGGTCCACAAAGAGCCAGGCACACATCGCCTGACAGATGAGCAACGTTCAGCCTTGGCACTCCCAGAGGACAGGGACAATCCCTGCTGCTTCGTCAAGCAACACAGAAATGACCTGCCCAGTAGGTTAGAGGCATCTTCAAAGGTTGCAAATTTGGGGTTGGAGCCTGGTGGCCTCCCTGTTGCTGCAGGGGTCCTGTGTGTTCACATGGACTGTGGGCTCTGTTCCACCTCCCCAGCCTCCTGCCCAGCGTGCTGGCTGTTGTTTAATAAAACACAGACACTTTGAATCCCACAACCTCTAACCCAGCAAACTGTTCTGTTGGTTTTGGCTCTGTGCACGGTTCCCAACAGTGTGGAGGGTGTTGGAACAGCCACCACATCAACTTCCAAGCAGCCCTGGCTGGCAATAATGTGAGATCCAGGTGAGCAGCCCGTGAAGCCCAAGGAAATGAAGGGTGGAACATATTCCTCAAGTGCCTCACAGTGCCCACCCCTTTAACTCGTGCCAGGCACGGTGCTGGCAGGAGCCACACAGCTCTGTTGTTAACAAAACAAGTGATCCCATCATAAACCCTGGGAATGAGCTCAGCCAGCTCCTAGGGAGTCTCCTGCCTTCCCAGGGATCAGGGAACAGAGCTGCACTGTGCTCCCCCCTTTGCCCCTCATCGCTAACGAGGAGGGACAACAGCTCCTTACCAATGGTGGTTTCACAGAACTTCTCCTCTGCCACCTCGTTGGCAATATTGGCCCCCATGAGCACGGTCATCTCTATTCCCAGCTTCTCATGGATGATGTCCGAGATCAGCCTCAGCCCATGTGGTCCTTCATCCACGCCCTGGGAGACAACCAGGGACAGAGGTCACAGAACCACAGAATCAATGAGGTTGGAAAAGACCCCTGAGATCACTGAGTCCAGCCTTTGAGTGATCATCACCTTCTCAACGAGACATGAGCCCCTCCTGGGCACCTGCCCCCCGCCCCAATCCTGCCATTCCCAACACGCTGAGCTGTGCCCTGCTCCTCACAGATCCCCCACATGCTCTCACCCTTCCCCACCAGCACTTCCAAACCCCCACAAAGACTCTGCCCCCACTCTCTCCACATCCCCCCATCGCCCCAGAGCCCATTTCTGCTCCGAAATCCCAGGATTCCCTTCACAGCCCCTCCGAGCCAGGCGGCTTCCAGCTCCTCCCTGCCTTGGCCCAGCGAGTGCTGCTCCTGCTCCCACCTTGATGAGCGACACCCCCACGGCCTCTTTCTTCACGTGGCCCTTGAGCTGGTCACAGACTTTGCCGATGAACTGGTGGGGCACCACGAACAGGAGCACGTCGGCCCCCGCGCAGGCTTTGAGCAGGTCTGGCTCTGCCACCTGGATGAGAGAGCGTGACTGGGACTGGGCAGGTAAGGACGGGCCTGATGTCACCACGCTGAAGTCCCTGCCAGGGCTGGCAGGGCACAGGGGCTGGAGAAGGGCTGGAGCAGAGCGGGATGGTGCCAGCTTGGAGGCAGCCACATGGCCTCCAGCCAAGCCCGTGGGATGCCAGAGGGGGGGACAAAGGTGGGCAGCGAGAGCAGCCAGGGCTGCAGCTCATCCAAACGCGGATCAAGGTCAGCAGGAGGGTGCAAGTGAGCCCCACACAGCCCCGTGCATCCCCTCCCTCACACCCCAGCAGCCCCCCCGGAGCTGTCAGCTCTGCCCCTCAGAGAGGCTGCTGGCAGCCCACACTCACCACGTTGGGGGGCAGTTTGTGCCCGGGCAGGTACTTGACGTTCTCGTGCTCGGCGTTGATGATGTCGGAGAGGCGCCGGCCGCCCACCTCCTCCTGCAGCACCCACATGTTCACCTGGCTCTCGAAGCTGCTCAGCCGAGCCGCGTTGCCGCCGGCGATCTTGGCGATGGCAGAACCCCTGCGAGGGCACAGCGGGGCCGTGGCCGCGGGCACCGGGGAGCCCAGGGCACCGCGGCTCACCCTGACACCCGGTGCTACGGGGTCACCGGCGGGGGGGGAAGCGCTGGGGAGGACGAGGGGGGTGCCCGGCGCTCACCAGTTGCCAGAGCCCACGACGCAAACCTTCTTGCCACCCATGGTGCCGGCAGCGGGGCGCTGCGGCCGCCGGACCCGCCGCTGCTATTTCAAGGGCGCCTGGAGCAGGGGCGGCCCCGGACCGCCCCCGACCCCGCCTCGCCCCGGGGGCACCGGGCACCGGCCTCGGGCACGGCCGGGGCTCCTCGCGAGCGGGAGGTTGAGGGGGCGGTTGAGGGAGCAAAGGGCGGCCCCGGAGCGGGTCAGATCCCTGCAGAACCACGAGTCACCGAATCGCAGAATCACGGAATATCCCGAGTTGGAAGGGACCCACAAGAGTCATAATCCAGCTCCTCTGGCCCTGCACAGACACCCCAACAATCCCACCCTGTCCCTCAGAGCGTTGTCCAAACCCTCCTGGAGCTCTGGCAGCCTTGGGGCTGTGCCCACTGCCCTGGGGAGCCTGGGCAGTGCCGACCACCCTCTGGGGGAAGAACCTTTTCCTGAGATCCAACCTGACCCTGCCCTGACACAGCTCCAGCCGTTCCCTGGGTCCTGTCCCTGCTCACGGAGATCGGAGCTGCCCCTCGGGAGGAGCTGCAGACCCTGAGGAGGTTTTTCAGTTGTCCCTGCCGAGCCTCCCCCTTTTTCTGCATAAGATCATTTCATTCTGTCTTCCTAAAAGTGCCATTTCCCCCCCAACGTGAGGAGCAAGAACCACCTGGTGCAGCCCCAGGACTTGGCTCCTGCCTCAATTCACAGCCTGAGGCAGCAGCATTTTCCTCCTCACAGAGGATCCTTTTCTTGCCCCAGGGGCTCCCAGGTTTGCTGCGAGGCATTTTCAGTTCTATAAACAACCAGGGCGAAGAGAATTCCCCTTTTACATCATTTTAAACCCTTGCATGTAAACTTTAATACAGTCTCCTCCAAATTCTGCCTGACTCCCCCAGGGGCCTGTAACAGGCTGCCACACCCCAGCAGAGTGGGCACTGGGCAGTTCAGGATTTATTAGCCCTGGCCACTGGATTTCCAGATTTGCTCACATTACTTGTTTACCACAAAAGCACTTTGCCAAGGCTTAACAGAGTCTGGAAGCCAGGAGATCCCTCTATGGAGGGCTCGCTATAAAAGGCCAAAACATGAAGAACATTTTCTCTCCAGTCACTTAACCCAGCTGGCTTTGAAAAGAAAAGGAAGAAAGTGGAGATAATCCTGTCCCTTCCCTGGCGAGTCACTGGAGTGTCATCTCCCACGGGGAGGGAGCGAGCTGTCAGCACGAAGGAGGAGGACAGCTTCCTTCACAGGAGTCTTTTATTAAAACTGGGTGACGTCTACAAGGATACAGTACAAAAAAAAAAAAGAAAAAAGAAAAAAAAAGAAAGATTTGGTCCATGGAAAAAACCGTAATATTCAGTTAAGAAAAGCAGTTACTCTGCAACAGCTACGTTCGCCTACGCAGGACTCAGCATCCCTCATGTGGGAGTACCCTGAGGAGTCAGGGGCTGCTTCTCCAGCACCAACACCTTCACCCCAGTACCACAGGGGAGCGTTTCAGAGGGGCAAAAGGAGAGGGGAAGGTGAGAGTCTATTACTCACAGACGTAGTTACACAGACACAAGGAGCAGTAGGGCCACCCAGGTGCTCCAACTCACGGCAGCCTCCTCAGCCACACCGCTGGGGTGGGGTGGGAGGGCTCGGCAGAAACGTGATCCTGCAGCTATTCCAAGAGTCAGACCAACTTTCAAGTCCATTTGCGTTATAGTCCCGAGCAGAAACACCGGGATTGGGGTGAAGAGGAGCCATTTTGTGCTCCTAAGCCTGACCACCAGTAATTCATTCCATGAAGAGGCATCGGGGCTGCTACTCCCCACAAGTAGAGAAAATCTATTTGTACATTCCTGAACCATGCTGGGCCCTATGGCAGCCCCATGACCTAAAACTTGACTAAAAACCACAGGAGTTTCGGCATGGAAACACCTGCTAACTCACATACGCTTGGAAAAAGGTCCATTCCCAAGGACTGTCCTGCTCCACCCTCGGATCCACACGAAGGAGCCTCTGGTCCCCACAGCAAGTGACACAGGACAACTGTCCCAAAGGAATGAGCCTACACCACTGTGTCCATGCACAATTCCAGGCAGCTGCTGCATCCCCTCTCCCTGCTCCAGGGAAAACAAGCAGCCACGTGGTTCACTGGAACCCACGTGTAGGTGTCTGAAGGGCAGAGAGTTGCATCACTCCAAGCTTCCAAATCCCTGCAGGAAGCCAACGCCTCGTCTCCCTGTGATCCCAGCCCAGGACAGTCCGTCTCAGAACACGAGGGGAACAGACAGGGAAAAAGGGAGAAGGGAAGAAGCAATTCTCTACACAGTCCAGTAACTTCCTCAGGGAGGGGAATGACCTGTGGGGCGGCCCAGTGCAGCAGCACCCTCCGAGGAGGGGGTCAGGGCAGGGAGGTATGTCAGCTCACGGCATCCTGCCCACGACAGCGCCTGGCACGGGCTGTAAAACGTGGCAGGGCAGAGCCCAGCCACACCTTAGAGCAGAGCCAGGCTTCCAGAGTGCCACAGCCAGGTGCTGGCTGGGGAGGAACGGGCTGGGAGAAGGCTCCAAGTCACCCTGGCTGCCGGGAACACTACGGGCAGTGCGGAGTCACGGGGAGGCTCGTGGAAGCCTTGGGACTGACAAGGCAACAGTCAGGAAGAGAACCAGGTAGAAATGTGTGCTCGCTGGAGCCTGTCTGCTCGTCACACCCCACGAGAGCCCAGGTGTCCTGGACTTGCCCCAGCGGGGACAACGCCAGGAGGAGTAACAGGGGCCTCGCTGCTGGAGTGGGATCCTGTGAGCTGGAACAGGGAGCTCTGCAGCTCTGTCTCCACAAACAGCCGTGGTGCTGGGGAGGAGCAGGGCAGCCTAAGTGTTCCGGATGCCCAGGGCCTGCTCCAGCTCCTGCCGTCTCTGCTGCACCTGCAAGAGAAGCCGAGTCACAGCTGTAACACCCGGGGCTGGGGCAGCACCCCAGCATCCAGCTGGGGAAGGCTGAGCTCAGACTGGGACCCTTCCCCTGGGAGAGGGTGCCCCGAGGAGTGAGAGGCAGGGAGAGGGACCCCTGCTCACCTTGGAGTAGAAGTATCGGCACACGGCTTCCTGCGCCCACGGCTGGAAGTAGAACTCGGCTCTCCGCTCCTCCTCGGGATTCCCAACAACATCAGTCATTGTCTGGAGAGCACAAAGGACACAACAGCAGCTCAGGGAGTGAAAAAGCTCTGGCTGCGCTGAGCAAACCCTCCCCTTTCCTCTCAGAGCACTCAGGTCACGTTCTTATGCTTGACTCCAATTCCAGCCTCGCTTTCCAAGCAGGAAATTGCCTCTTTCTCTCTGTGGGAGCTCACTGTAATGAGGGAAGCGTGTGACTGGATCCACCTTCCACACAAGACAAAGCTCTTACCTTCAAGTCCCGGCACTGGGACTGGAGCCAGTCGTTGATGAAGCCCTGAGGGTCTCGGGCGAAGCTCAGCATGAACTCGCGCTGCGTCTTCAGCTGGTTGATGGTCTCGATTGTTTCGTGGATCTGAAGGAGACAAACACAGAGTGCAGCTGCTGAACAGGGGAAGGGTCACAAACATCAAGGGGCACAACACAAGAACGCTCCCTGGCTGACTTACACCTGCCAGGACTTTCAGTTCCCCATTTCCTGCTCTAAATATTACCCAATTTTCCCACGGACTGTTTGCTTTAAAAATTACCCTTCCAGGTGCTGCCACCCGTTTGTGAGCACAGTTCACCCCACTCCTGCTTCCAAACACTCCTGTCCTGTCCAGGTTCACCTGCTGCAGAGACACATCCCTGCCCAGCTCCAAGGACAGCAGAAGAAGCTTTTCCTACCTTGTTATCCAGAGCAGCAATTTCCTGTTGACTGGCTGTGGAGAGCAGAAAGGAATTCATCTGGGTTTTCAAGGTATCATCCACCTCCACATCAATGTCATAGCAGGCTGTTTTCTTCTGGTCATTTGGGTCAACACTGGGGACATCCACAAGAAGGCAAAATCAGGAAGCAGCTCAAGAAAGAAGCCAAAATCAGTTGGTAGGTCAAGAAAAAGAGGAAAAATCTGGGAGTAGTTCAAACAGAAGTAGCTCAAGGAGCAAACACAGCTCCTCTGGGATGCTGCAGCACATGGACTGCAGGCAGGGACAGGGACAAGCCATGCCAGAGCCAGCCTCAGTCCCAGCAGCAGCAAAGCTCCACTGGTGGCTTTGCAGCACTAGGAGTGATTGCTCCAAGCAGATTTCTGTCCACAGCATGGATGTGGGGAAGCCTTTGGAAAAGAGGGATGTGGTAACAAAGAGATGACAGGTAACATGGGAACCACTGCTAAAACCGGGACATAACACATCATCCTGTGATCCTTCCTCATCCAGCCCTTCCCCTCCCCTCCCTGGGCATGGGAATTCCCGTGGAGCAGCCTCACCTGATCACGTGGTTGATGATGATGGGCTCTGGGGGCATCAGCAGCGCGTGGAGCCTCTGTGGGATTTCGGAGAACTTCATGCGCTGGGACTCAAATATCTGCGGCAGAGACGTGGGGTGAGGGAGGGCTGGGGGGGCTCGGGGAGGACCCCTGTGCCCACACAGGGCAGCTGGGCCAGGGGCTGCTCCAGGGCCCCCTCACCTGCTGCAGGTACTTGTCACAGATGACGAACTCCCGCTCGTGGGGGTCCTGCAGCTTGTGGGTCTTGATGTACTGCCAGAGGGCCTGGATGATCACGGGCCGGGTCTGCGTGTGGATCCCCAGCAGCCGAGCCAGGCGGGGATCCAGTTTGAACTGGGGAGGCTGCACAAGGACCACGGGGTGGGGGTGAGATGGTGCCAGGCACTGCTGCATGCCCAGCACTGCTGCTCCCAGCAGGGAATCATGGCACACTTTGGGTTGGAAGGGACCTGAAAGCCCACCCAGCCCCACCCCTGACACCTTCCACGACACCAGGCTGCTCCAACACTTCCAGGGATGGGGCAGCCACAGCTCCTTGGGGCAACCCCAGGGCCTCCCCTGGCTTCCAGGGGGGCATTTTCCCCCCCTGTCTCACCTGGTAATCCAGCATCAGCAGCACAGTGCAGCGCACGTTCACATCCCCCGGCCTCTTCACCTGGAAGCCGTCTGTCTCCTGAGTCGTGGCAGTCCTGTGCCACTGGAACAGGAGAGGGAATTTAGAAACTCCCTCTGCACCCCTTCTGCTGCTGGGCAGCCAAAAGCTTTGCCAGCAAACCACACCCACCCAGAGAAAGCTCAAATTACTCCCACTTCCAGCTTGAAACGAGAGTTAATACGTTTATTCAGACCCTCAGCAGGTGAGAGGAAAAGCTTAAGTGAGAATTCAAAGAGCTCCTGGCTCCCAGGAACCTCAAGGATCCCCCACCTCCCAAGTCACAAGTGCTACACAAACCCCACCTGCTGAAACACCAACCCCACTTCCACAGGTAACACAGCAAAAAGCAGCTCACCTCTACTAGGTGATTGTCAGGGCCATACAGGTCTTTATCAAGTTCAATGACCAGAGATTTAAAGAAGGACGAGAACTTTCTTTTCTGCTTGGTGGCATCGTATTTGGACAGAGCAGACTGCAAGCAACACAGGGAGGAAGAGGGTTAGGACAGCAAGTCTCAGCACTCAAGCACAGCCCCCGTGCACGACAGCTCCTGTAAGTTCTGAACACCTGAATTCACCACCCTGTGCTCGAAAAATGGAGTTTCCAAGTCAGAAAAGGGAAAGGCTGGAGTTAAAGACGAGCTGGCGGGAGTTAAACCCCTCAGCGGGTACGTACAACGCCAGGGCCCTGGCTCTCACAGCTTTGGGGACACAAGTGCCACTGAGCTGCTCTCACCAGTGATTCTCACAGCTCTAAGAACTTTGGACAACTCATGTCCTGCCATGGGGATACCCATCGGTCTCCAGGCTGGGCTCTCGGTCTCGTCACCACCAGACTCCTTGGAAAACAGAGACGAAGGAGGATATCAAGCCCCAGCTGTGCTCTCAGACACTAAGAAACTGGTTTCAGCGCCAATTCCAGGCCCACGCTCTCCTCACAGGTTGGGTGTTTCCCACTTACATCCTCCAGCAGCCTCCCTTCCACCCGGAGCTCCCAGGAGGCCACGGTCCCCTCGCCGTCCTCCGCGTCCGACTTGGCCGGGTTGAAGGTGTTGGAGATAAAAATGCGCAGCTTTCGTTTTTGCTACGAGGGAAAGCATCGGCTCAGCGCGAATCCTCACCTCCAGGGCTCGCTCTCCCGCTCAGGCCTTGCTAAAACCCAGCTCAGTGTTTTCACCTGCCTCGTATTCCCCCTCTCCCGGGGCAGACAGTGCCCGGTCCCACCCCCTGGCTGTGTCCAGAGCACACATTCCCAACATTCCACACTCACAGGAGCCTCCACACCTCGGGTGTTTGCCCTGCACTCCCCTACCTTGATGGGGCGTTTCAGGGCCTCCTGGATGTCCAAGCGCTTCCTCATGATGGTCTGGTCCAGCTTCCTCTCGAAGGCCAGCAGGTCCATGTAGGCCTGGGATTCGGGCACCAGCTCACGGATCTGCAGCCAGGAAAGGATGGAAACTCCCATCAAGCAGCTCCCCAGAGTGCCCCAGGCTCCCTCACCTCCCCCTGGGCCCCACTCACCCGCTGAGGGAGGATTTTGTCTGCCATCTTCTTCTTCTTGGCGCTGCCGGGGGAAGAGGCACAAGCAGGTGGGAAAACAGGATCTGGGCATGGGAATTCCCAAACCTGCAGCACTGGCTGACCAGGGGCTCACCAGTTACCTGAGCCCTGCAGCACTGACTAACTGCTCACCTCAATATATCCCATCCCTCTGAGCACCTGGAGAGGGAGTTACATCCTTTGGAAAGAGGTTACATCCCTTGGGAAGGGGGTTAAATCCCTTGGGAGGGGGCTGCATCCCTTGGGAGGGGAGTTACATCCATTGGAAATGGGGTTACATCCGATGCCCTGGGATGCCCAGGGATGCCCATCAGGCCTAGAGCCATGTACCCAGCAGCCTCAGGATGTCCCCTCTGCCCCAGGATGGTCCCAGGATGTCCTGGGATGCCCCTGCTGTCCACAGTTGTCCCCACGGCCCCAAGAATGCCCCGGGATATCCCGGGATGTTCTACGTGGAGCTGGATGCTCCCGCTGCCCGGGGAATGTTCCCAGTGCCCCAGAACACCCCCAGGATGCCCCGAGGATATTCCCCCCCCCCGGGACGCCCCGTTTCCCCCCGTCCCTTACTTGTGGTTGCGGTTGGGCACCGCCTGCGGCTGCACCTGCTGGAGCTGCTGCGGCGCCGGCCGCTTGCGGGCCTGGTCCAGCCCGGCCTGCGCCAG
>VYXB01006631.1:252134-263315 GCA_013397135.1 Pachyramphus minor
TGGGAACAAGGGTTTGAGTTTTGGGGCACAGGATCCAGAGGGGTTTGGGGTGGGAACAGGGTCTATGAGGGGTGGGATTGGGGGTGTTGGTCCTGGGGGCTCAGGGTCTGTCCCTGAGGGATGAAGGGCTCCAACATCCAGACATGGCAGTGACATCTCTCAGCATTTCAGCATCAAGCTTAAGGAGGCACAAACGGCCATGGACGGAGCACTGGGAGAAGGATTCCCGTGTCCCCCGGGGTCCCCCAGAGAGCTCCGTGTGAAAGGGAAAGGCCACTTTCTGCAAGTATTAACATTAAGTTCCCACTCCCTGGAGCACTTCCCCGTGCTCAGAGGGAAGAGGGACAACCCATGGAAACGGCCGAGTGCACAGTTACACAGCACATTAATTAAACAATTAGTGATGATCAGCTGATGAGGGCTGCCTCTGGCTCTGGTGTCCCAGCACAGGGAGGACGTGGAGCTGCTGGAGTGAGTCCAGAGGAGGCATCAAGAGGATCAGAGGGATGGAGCAGTCCTGCCCTGAGGAAAGGCTGGAGAATTGGGATTGTTCAGCCTGGAGAAGGGAAGGCTCTGGGGTGACCTCACTGTGCCCTGTCAGGTCCTGAAGGGAACCTGCAGGAAAGGTGGAGAGAGACTATTTCCAAGGGCCTGGAGTGCCAGGACAAGGGGGAATGGCTTCAAACTGCCAGGGGACGGGGTTAGGTGGGATATTGGGAAGGAATTCCTCCCTGGGAGGGTGGGGAGGCCCTGGCACAGGTTGCCCAGAGATGCTGTGGCTGCCCCATCCCTGGAAGTGTCCCAGGCCAGGTTGGACAGGGCTATCCCTGCCTTGGGTATGTCCTGAGCAGGGAGTGGGCAGGGGCAGCTCTGGCTGCAATTAATCAGGTTCATTAACACCCTCCTGGGCTCAACTCTTCTCCTGTTCCCATCCAAATCCCACCCCGTGGCCTTTGCAGCTCCAGCTCAGGCCAGGAAGGATCAGAGCAGGGACTGCTCTACTTGAAATGCAAAAACACTCCTCTGCCATTTCCAGCAGCCACAGGGACAAGACCAGAGCCAAGGGACTGGGAGGGGTTGGCATTTCACTGTTCCCTGCCCACTCCCACTCCCTATTATTCAGTCTCCATGGGGTCCTGAGGGCCTTTTTTGAATGCCCAGGGTTTGGTCTGGTCTGTTGTTACTTTTGCTCTTTGAAGCTGGGAATTTTTAGGCCACCAAGTGTGTTTGTGTAGGGCCTGTGCTCCGAGTGCCACTGCTGGGGTTAACCCAGGTGAAATTCCAGCTGCTGGCTCCTGCTGCATCCCAGGTGGGACCCAAACCACGGAGGTGTTGGAGTTGTCAGGGATTAACAGCTCTGTGTGTGTCAATTCTCCTCTCTGTGCTGGAGAGCAAACCTCAGCTCCCACCCTCCAGCCCTGCATCCCTTGGGATGAGTTCCCATGGCAGGAGAGGACCTGGAGCAGTGCTGGAGCTCCTTGAGGTGTCCATATCCCTCAGGATGAGTTCCTGTGGCAGGACAGGACCTGGAGCAGGGCTGGAGCTCCCTGAGGTGCCCATATCCCTTGGGATGAGTTCCTGTGGCAGTGCTGGAGCTCCCTGAGGTGTCCATATCCCTCAGGATGAGTTCCCATGGCAGGACAGGACCTGGAGCTCACTGAGGCACCCGGAGCAATGGCCACGTTCTCCCAGTTCCCAGCAAAAGGAGTTTAACACAGCTCAGCCCAGCCCCAGCTCTGAGGTGAGGGATATTCTGCACACCTCAGGCAGCACTAAAGCCCAGCCCAAAGCTTTCTCCCTCCCCTCCCTTTCTCTTGGCTCCAGGATTTCAGTGCTGCCTCCATGAACATCCCGGGACGAGCCCATCCCCTCCCACCTCCTCCTCCGGGAGCTCTTCCAGCAGCTCAGCAAGAGAAAGGCTCAGCGTGGTGGAGTTTATATCATTTATATCATTCTTTATATCATCGTTAAGAGTAGCAGGTATTGATGTACAATGCATCTGTCATCTTATTGTGCTTCCTATGAAAATGTGTGTACATAGTACAGATACCGGAGAGAATTCCACACTTTTTACACTTGAAGGCATTCAGAGATCAGTAACAGAAAAAAAAAACAAAAAAAGGAAATGGCACAAGAACAAGGCCTAAACGCTACTTGGATGGGTATCTACACTGGCATGATGCATATAGAGATATATATATATATGTACACATATATATATAGTCATATATATTATATATAAGAAATATAAAATGCGGATGGCACAATAACAAAAGAGTGTTTCCTTCAACAGGAGAGCCTCAAGGTCAAACCCCAGCCCCATCTTTAACAGCTTGAAGGGGAAAGAAGAAGGAAGAAAGCAAATAAATAAACGGAACGCGATGAAACACTAGGAAAAATCCATAAGAAAATTTATGGATGTGGCCGACCCGTCGTCTTTGGGCGATCGCTGGACGCGAAGGACTGACCCCCCCCCCAGTTCCTCAGTTTGGTCAGGAAGCAAAATGATAAGAATAAAAAATGGCAAGAATAAAAAATGGCAAGAATAAAACCCAAAACTGCAGCTTGGCAATAGAAGTTACTAAAAAGACTTATTGCAAAAGCTCTTGGAGATAAGTTGCACTTGGGCCCGGGGAGGGCTCTGGCCTGGTGTGTGGGGCTGGGGGGGGCCAAACACAGACCCCAGAGCAGAGTGAGGGCTCTGGAGGGGCCGGGGGGGGAGCAGAGACCCCCAGACCCCCCCCAGGGCAGGGCTGTGTGTGCCAGGGAGGGGCAGCAAGGCCACAGACACCCCAAAAATCCCCGGGGCAGCGGCTGGGGGGGGGGGAGCTGCCCCCAGGACCAGCCCCTGAGCCCCGGTGGTGTTGGGGCTCTGGTGCCCACCCAGCCAAGGTGGTGCCAGGGGGGTGTCCCTGCCCTGTGGTGCCAGGGGGGTGTCCCTGCCCTGTGGAGCCAGAGCTGCAGCCAAACGGGGGCCGGGGGGGTTTCCTTCCCCCTTTCTCCCCGGGCAGGGCTGGTTTTGGGGGCTGCACGGGGTCCCCTGGGAACGGGCAGGGCTGCGCAGGACCCGGGGGGTGGTGGCAGGGTGGGCACAGCATCACCCGGGCTGGGGGTCAGCAGAGCCACAGCGGCACCTCCCGAGTCCCCTCTGGTGCTCCCGGGGGCTGATCCCGGGGCAGGTGCCAAGGAAAATGTTCCAGAGAGGGGGAGATGCCACATCTTGGTGCACGTGGAGCGGCCGGGAGCGCCCAGGCAGGGGTGGGTGGCTGGTTCAGGGGGACTCTGAGGCTCTCTGGGGACCCCCAGCCACACCCTGGGGCCCCTCCACCATCCCCCCCAGGCAGGGGGGTCCCGTCAAGCGCCGGCCGAGGCGTTGGGAATGGGATGGGCATGGAGACGATGACGGACAGACGGACAGGGCTGAGGATGGAGACTGCGGCCAAACGGCTGCTTCTTCTTGGCTTCTGGGTTTGTAGTTAAAAAGGCCGAGGGGAGCCGGGGGGAGCCAGGGCTGGCCCTGCCCCGGCCCCTGTGCGTGTGTGTCACCCCCGCCGGGCCGGAGCGCCCTCGAGTCTCTGAGCGAGCGGGGCGGGCGCGGGGGCATCGCCCCAACCCGGCTGCCTGCCCCGAAATGCGAGGCTGTCGCTCGTGTCCGTGTCCCTCCGTGCCGAGGAGCGAGGGCCCCGTGTGTGTCCCTCCGCTGGCGCTGGCAGGGAGAAGGGCAGCTCTGCGCAGGGCTTTGGTAGCTCAGGTTGTACATCCAGACGTCGGTTAGCAGGTGAAGTCCTCGAAGGTGCCCCGGGCCGGGTGGTGAGGTAGGATGTTGGCTGCGTACGTCATCCCTGCCGGGTGCCCCCGTATGCTTTCACAGGGATTCTGTGGGATAAGAGGGACCTTGGGGTCACTGGTTTCACCCAAATCCCCGCAGAGACCGAGTCCTGCCTCCCCACAGGGCCTGGTCCCTCTGCTCCTTTCCCAAGTGCTGGGACCTCCCATCCCATGGGTCCTCCTGGGCAGCCCCAAAACAGTGACCACCACCCCCCCCACCCAGAGGCACCTCCCGGGCAGCCCCTGAGCTGCAGAGGGGCCCAGAACCCCCCGTGGTGTCCCCGGCACTCACGTGGCGCTTCACGTCGTCCATGCTGAGCGCGACGCCCTTGTCCGTGTTGTTCCTCTTGTGGTTCTTGCGGCACTTGCCCCTCCGGCACAGCCGGTGCTTTATCACCTGCCAGGGCCACATTTCAGCGCCGTGAGGCTCAGGGGTGCCCCTTCCCCACGTCCCACAAGGTGCTGCAGGACAACCTGGGCCCCTGGGCAGGGTGGGGGAGACGCTCACCTCGTAGGCATAGTCGAACAGCTCCAGCACTGTGAGGATACTGGCCCCGATGAACAGCCCCATCTGCCCCCCGATGTCACCTGTGGAGGACAGGGAAGCCATCAGGGTGACCTGAGCCTGGAGTCTGGTGGCACAGGGAGTGGACAAAGGGCAGAACTCATCATGGCTGTGGTGCCCGGCCATGGCAGCGGCGTGTCCTGCTTCACATCCGCACCCTCGGCACATCCCAGTGACTCGGGAACAGGGCCGTGGTGACGGGGACAACGTGAGGCTACCTCGTTTGGGGGACACTGGCCGGGGGCTGCCACAGGGGCCCCCTGCAGCCCCCAGCACTCACCCAGCAAACCGGCCACCTCGTACGCCTTCTTCTGCTCGATCGTCTCGTAGTTCAGGGCCTCGAAGAAGATGTCCAGCACCAGGATGTTCTCCCTGTGCAGGACACAAGTGGCACCAGGCTGAGGCTTGGGATGCAGGCAGCAGATGCCACCCCTCTGCCAGGGCCACCACACGTTACCCGATGTACTGCTCCGACTTGTTGTACTTCTTGGCCAGGTACTTGGCCGAGGCCTTGCTGGGGATCTTGACCATGGAGAGCTCTTTGCCGTAGCGGGTCATGTTGCAGGGCATCTCACAGATGCAGTACTCGTTGTCCTTCTCCACCAGGAAATCTGGGCAGGGAGAGAGGGCCGTGGAGAGCTGCAGAAACCCAACACCCACAGGTCCCTCCCGGGGGGCCACAAAGCCTCACCTAAGGCGGGGTCTGCGCACTCCTTGTACTGCTCCGGGGTGCAGTAAGGGGCGTCACCTGCAGAGACACAGAGCGGGTTTTCCAGGTGGGACTGGACCAGGTGGGCTGAGCTGGGGGGGCTGTTCCTGGCGGGGGGCTCACCTGGCATGTGAACCATGCGGCAGTTGCAGTTCTCCACCAGGTACCGGGTCTCGCAGTCGATCCGACAGGCCGTGATGCTGTAGGTGTCGTAGAACTCCAAGTCGCCCGCCACGGCCTTGCAGTCGCCCCAGGGAGGGGGAAGGTAGATGAGCTGGGAGGGGGCAGAAGCCAGGAGTGAGGAGAGAAGCCTCCCAGGCCTCCAGCGTGGTGAGGGGACAGACCCTCGTGGCATCAGAGCCCAGAGCTGGGTCCCCTCTCCGTCCAACAGGAGACACAAGGGAGGAAGCTCCGCATCAGGAGGGAGAACCCCCGACCCCCCCAGGCCCTACCCGCTGCTCCTGGCAGGACACGAAGGTCTGGAAGCCGGGGGCCACCCCGAAGCCCAGCTGGTCGATCAGGGGGGGCTCATCCTGGCTGTGGATCTGCACCTTGATCCCAGCTTCGAACGAGGTCTCGTCTGTGGCGGAGAGAGGGTGGGATGAGCTGGGCACTGTCCCTGCCCCGTGGGAGAGGCACCAAAACTTCTGCCTCCCACGCTCTCCCAGGGTCAGTTCCTTCCTCCACGTGTCCATCCATCTGTCCAACTGTTTGCTGCACCACGTCCTTGCCCCCTCCACCCCTGACCCTCCTGCTCCGCACCAGGAGAGTGGCAGGGAATTGTTTCCCTCTATTTATAAACAAGGGATGGCTGAGTGTCTAAACCACGGGGAGTTGCCATGGCGAAGAGCAAAGACAAGGAGGGAAAGGGAGAGGGAAAGGAAGGACCTGAAGTGGTGAGAAATGGAGGGTGGGAAGAGGAGGGAGCCTCAGGGACGTGGAGCTGTGGGCTGGGGAGCACCCCAGGAGCTGCTGGTGACCTGCTGGGGCTGTGGGTTACCTGTTTCCCCCCACACTGGCAGATACTCGTCCTGCTGAATGTCCAGCATGATCTCCAGGCCGTTGCCAGTGCCCCCCTTCATGGTGATGAGCCGGGGCTTCCCCTCCTGCCCCGCGTTGAAGGTGTAGCACTTCCCGTAGCGGGTGAAGACCTGAGGGAGAGGACACAGGGCTGAGGCCGAGGCCCCTCTGTGGAGCCACAGCTCAGAGCCAGGAGGGCATCACCAGCCCCAGGACACAGCCACCCCCAGCCTGGGCACCATCCAATCCAGGCTGCTGACCCAGTGTTGGAGCTGCCTGTCTTGGTTCAGGTAGAGGAGGAGACATTCCACCGAGGCTCAGGGGTGGACTTGGAGAGGACGCTGCAGACCTACAACACCTGAGTCCCACAGAGCCCAGGGCAGCCCGGGTGCCCCAAGGTGGGACACTCAGCCCCACACCTCCAAACCCTCCTCCATCGCTGCAGGGGACGGGGCTGGAGGGGATCCTTGACCCCCCCCTGTCCCTCCTCAGCCCTTCCAGCTCTCACCACAACTCCAGCGAGGGGCAGGTGAGGGCTCAGACCACACGGTGCCCCACGGGCAGCGATGCCACCAGAACAGAGGTGCCTGGCACCCCCTCCTCAAGCGCAGCCTGGGGCTGCTCTCTGTGTCCCACCAGCAGCTCTCCAGGCAGGGCTGAAACATCAGCCCCAAGGGCAACATCCCCACCGTGCCTGGTCCCACATGGTGCTCCAAGAGCAGCATCCCCACCATGCCTGGTCCCACATGGTGCTCCAAGGGCAGCATCCCCACCGTGCCTGGTCCCACATGGTGCTCCAAGAGCAGCATCCCCACCATGCCTGGTCCCACATGGTGCTCCAAGGGCAGCATCCCCACCGTGCCTGGTCCCACATGGTGCTCCAAGAGCAGCATCCCCACCATGCCTGGTCCCACATGGTGCTCCAAGGGCAGCATCCCCACCGTGCCTGGTCCCACATGGTGCTCCAAGAGCAGCATCCCCACCATGCCTGGTCCCACATGGTGCTCCAAGGGCAGCATCCCCACCGTGCCTGGTCCCACATGGTGCTCCAAGAGCAGCATCCCCACCATGCCTGGTCCCACATGGTGCTCCAAGGGCAGCATCCCCACCGTGCCTGGTCCCACATGGTGCTCCAAGAGCAGCATCCCCACCATGCCTGGTCCCACATGGTGCTCCAAGGGCAGCATCCCCACCGTGCCTGGTCCCACATGGTGCTCCAAGAGCAGCATCCCCACCATGCCTGGTCCCACATGGTGCTCCAAGGGCAGCATCCCCACCGTGCCTGGTCCCACATGGTGCTCCAAGAGCAGCATCCCCACCGTGCCTGGTCCCACACAGTGCTCCAAGAGCAGCATCCCCACCGTGCCTGGTTCCACACGGTGCTCCAAGGGCAGCATCCCTGCCATGCCTGGTCCCACACAGTGCTCCAAGAGCAGCATCCCCACCGTGCCTGGTCCCACATGGTGCTCCAAGAGCAGCATCCCCACCGTGCCTGGTCCCACGTGGTGCTCGAAGGGCAGCATCCCCTGCCTGGTCCCACACGGTGCTCCAAGAGCAGCATCCCTGCCATGCCTGGTCCCACGTGGTGCTCCAAGGGCAGCATCCCCTGCCTGGTCCCACACAGCACCTGCTGGAGCCGCTCCCCGTGCGGGGCCACCCCGGGGTTACTCACCGGCACAAAGTCCGCGGGGCCGCAGCGCTCGCCGCGGTAGCTGCAGCTCAGCAGCATGTCCTCCAGCCGGTGGCAAGTGCGGTTAAAAAACCCAAACAGATTGAGGGGCTCGTCCTCCTCCTCCTCCTCCCCCTCCTCCCAGGGGCCGGGCTGGGCCGGGGTGAAGCCCAGCTCCATGCCGGGCTCGTAGTCGACCAGCGGGGCCAGGTAGAGCAGGTCCTCGCGGCTGAGCTGCGAGACCCGCACGCGGTTGATGTTGCAGAAGGTGACGGCCGGGAAGGTCATCTCGGGGCTCTCCTCCTCGCTGAGCAGCGTCACGTGGTGGTACTCCAGGTAGTAGGCGATGCGGTCGGCCACCTGGTAGAGGAAGGCGGAGAGGGAGAGGAGGAAGGCCAGTGCCCAGAGCGCCTGCCGGGCGCCCAGGCTGCCCTCCACGAAGATGTGGCTCAGCCCGTGCAAGGTGCAGCTGCTGGCAAAGGCCACGAAGTCCGTGGCTGCCCCTGTGTCCTCCTCTTCCTCCTCCTCTTCGTCCTCCTCCTGCCCGTACAGGAACTCGTCCGCTCCGTCTTCTCCCTTCCCGGTGGCTGCAGCGTCCTCTGGTCCTTCCTCGCTGGAGAAGGAGATGGTGCAGAATATCTGGAGGGGCATTGTCCGCTCTGGGGATGCAGCAGGGAGGACCTGGCGCTGGAGAGGGGGGTCCTGGCCCCTGTCCAGCCACAGCCTGGGGGTCTTCAGTGTTCAGTCAGTTCCTCGGGGTGAGAGGGGCAGGGAAGGAGGAAGAACAAAGGGGCAAGTCCAGAGAGGAGAAATGGAGAAGGGAAGAGGAGTGAGAGGCGAGCGGGAGCGAGGGAGAGGAGCAGAGGGATGCTCAGAGGGGACGGAGAGAGGAGGGTATAAGAGCAGCAGGAGGAGGGGAGGAGGAGCGAGGGGCGGTTCTGTGGGCTCCCCACGTCCCCTGGGACCAGCCGCCTGCGGCTGCCAGGACGGAGCAGAGTCACCACCGGCTCCAGGAGCACCTTGGGAGCTGCTGGTGCTGCCTGAGGGGCTGCCAGGCCCAGGGAACATGAGGGTGGGCAGGTCCCCCGTGTGCTGTGTCCCCACGCCGTGTCCCGGCCCTGGCAGCCCGAGTGGCTGCTCCAGCCAGTGCTCCCTGCTGGCTCCCAGGCTGTCTCTGGAGCTGCCATATGCCGGGTTCTGTGAGCTCCTCCTCAGGGCAGCAGGAGCCAGAGGTTTTCCCAGAATGCCAAATGTGACACTGTGCTGCTGCAGCGCCCGCCCGGGTGGTGCCAGGAGGGCAGAAGGATGGAGGGGTCCCAAAACTCCCACGGTGCTCATCCTGCCCTGGCAGGGCCCGTCCCTGTGGGCTCATCCCCCCTGTGCCGGGAGCATCCAGCAAATCCGACATTCCAAGTGGGGTGAGGGCCGTCCTCCTCCAAGCAGGGATGGTTTTGGCAGGATTTGGGTGCTGTTCCAGCTGTGATTCCTCCTGCAGAGCCCAGACAGTGCCGGGTGTGCTTCGGATCCCAACTGGGCACAGGGAGCCACCACTTCCCCCAGGGAATGGCATCCAGGCCTCGTGCTGCTGAACTGGCCAGACTGGGAATCCTGGAGAGCATCGCTGGTGCAGGGTGGTGGGATGGAGCTGGTGGCCAGGACGGGGGTCCTGAGGAGCAGCCCCTTTGCAGGGTGGTGGGATGGGGCCATCCAGGCTGGCTGCCGGGAGCTCAGGCGCCTCCTCCCTGCAGCAGCGCAGCCCCTGCTCGTGGTTTGCTGTTTTCCTGCACTCAGCACTTCAGAAAAGCATCCAGAGACCACAGAACCATCTCCAGCCCCAGCCCCGGCGCCGCCAGCACCGGCCCAGGGGGAAGGGGAGCGTGGAAATCCAGCAGCACTGGGATGTGCAGGGGCTGGAAGGGAGGTTCTGGCTCGTGCCTGGGTGGGTTCAGCTGCTGCACCTCCTTCCCTGCACACACCGTGAGTCCCCGGGCCCCGAGCACGTCCCAGCACAGGAGGACACAACAAAGTGGGTGAACAAATCAATCAGGAAGCGGGTACAGGTCTGATCTGGTACCAGCACAGTTATCTGTGGTTCCCGAGCTGGTGACACCGGTGGAACGGGCAGGACACGCACTGGGCACCCTGCCAGGGGTCCCTGAGGGTCTGACAGTGGGTCCCCCCTTCCTGGGGCTCCCCAAGCCCGATATTCCCAACAGGGCCCTTGTGTAAGAGGGATGCTGACAGATCCCACAAAGCTCAAGGACCTGGGAGAAAGGGTGGGTGACCTTGGGGACGAGAGCCAGAGCCATGGGATGAAATTTCATCACGCCAAGAGCAAGGTCATCCCTTCTGGGAACAACTCAGGGAGCCTGAGCTGGAAACTCCTCCCGGGAAAGGGGGCCAGGGAAGCAGATTGGGTGGCTGGGAGACACCAGGATGTGGGGGCCAGGCCCCAACCTGGCCCTGTGCCTTTGGGGGGGATGAGATGGGCTCTAAAGGCATCAGGGATTCTCCTGGGATGGGGAGTGGGATCACTGGGCTGGCTCAGCCCTGTGGGAACAGGCTGGGAGCGAGCTGGGCTGATCCCACACCGAGCAGTGCTGGAGGATGCTCTCGGCAGGGAGGAGCAGGGAGGAGCTGGGCTGGGGCTTCTGGAGCTCCCCAGCTCCGGGACAGGGTTTCTGTGCCGTGGCAGCAGGAGGGAGAGGAGAAGGGAAACAGAATCACAGTTTGAGGGGGTTTGTTTAGCCCTGTCAGGGCACAGACAGGCGAGTGCTGCTGCCCAACCCCTTCTCCTGTGAGCGAGGGGCTGATCCCACCCCTTGGCACGGGGAGGTTTCATGTGTCTTCTTGGAGCGATTGCAGAAGGGAGAGAGAGAGAGGCTGAGAGAGAGATGCTGTAATGAAAACGTTCCATCATCGACTGGGGCCATTAACCTGCCTCGCTCGGCTTAAGCAGCTCTCGGGGAGCGCCGGGGCCGGTTCCCGGCAGCCGCTCGGGGCGGGAGGGGGGGGCGAGCTCGTCCCGGCTCCGGTTACACCACCTGTCCCATCCCCGACACCCGAGAGGGGTGAAGGTGACCGGCCACACTCCCAGCCAGCACCGGCGCCAAGGGGAGCGTGTCCTGACCCCGCAGCCGGGGACAAAGTGCGGCCGTGTCCCCACGCCGCGGGCAGGGAGGTGCCGTCCCGGTTTGTGCGAGTTTTGGAGATGCTGGAGGAGTCCTTGGGCTCGTTCCAGCTCCTCCCTCGCCGGGAGTTATTTTTACCCTCTCTCAGGTAAAGCTTTTGGCGGGGGCGAGGGACGGGGGATGTTATAATTAGCCGTGACATCAGCCCCCGTGGCGGCTCGAGCGGGGACGGGGCCGCCACGCCCGACCCGCCGCCGGG
>VYXB01006631.1:263642-311584 GCA_013397135.1 Pachyramphus minor
GGGGGGATGGATATTTGGGGCGGATGGGCGCCCCGCAGCCAGGCTGCCCCGCTCCCACCACGCCGCCGGGCGTGTGAATGGAAAGGGAGGGAAAGCAGGTTTTTCCATGTGCTCTGCAGCTCCCGGAGCTGCCAAAGATGGTGGTGGAGGCACCCGCAGCGCTGCCACCGCCGCTCCGGGCGGGATGAGCCGCTCCGGGACGGCTCCCGGGCTGCAGATCCCGCCTGGACCGTGGCGAGAGGCAGAGCCAGGGGCAGCCGAGCAAGGTGGGATTGCCCGGGATCTCTGCCGGGACTAATCCCGCTCCCCTTATCAGATGCTGCCACCTTGCCTGCGCTCGCTCCGCCGGCCAAGCCGGGCGCAGCTTGTGTTATCCAGCCCTTTATCCCCCAGATTAGACGCTTCACAGTGGATTAGCATGTCACATTCTAATGCAGAAAAATTGACGATTAAAAAGGAGTTTTTCCTCTGTATTATTCCCCACCTCCGC
This sequence comes from Pachyramphus minor, assembly GCA_013397135.1. Taxonomy (NCBI): domain Eukaryota; kingdom Metazoa; phylum Chordata; class Aves; order Passeriformes; family Tyrannidae; genus Pachyramphus; species Pachyramphus minor. Next base: position 264,133 of record VYXB01006631.1, read on the forward strand.
CTCCTCTCCACCCCGTCCCCGCGGGCCCAACAGCCCCGGCTGAGGGGACTGGTGATGCCGCGGTGCTGCGGGATGAGGGAGCTGCATCCCTGGATCAAAGAGGGTGGGGGGGAAACAGGAAACCCAAGGTGTCTTTTTGGGCCGGCGCTGCGCTTCCCAGCTGCTTCTGGTGGAGGGAGCAGGTGCTCCAGGTCCCTCTGGTCATCCTGCTCCAGTTCCCTCTGGTCATCCTGCTCCAGGTCCCTCTGGTCATTCTCCTCCAGATCCCTTTGCCATCCTGCTCCAGGTCCCTGTGCCATCCTGCTCCAGGTCCCTGTGCCATCCTGTTCCAGGTCCTTATGCCATCCTGTTCCAGGTCCCTTTGTCATCCTGTTCCAGGTCCTTGTGCCATCCTGTTCCAGGTCCTTATGCCATCCTGTTCCAGGTCCTTATGCCATCCTGTTCCAGGTCCTTATGCCATCCTGTTCCAGGTCCTTATGCCATCCTGTTCCAGGTCCTTATGCCATCCTGTTCCAGGTCCTTATGCCATCCTGTTCCAGGTCCTTATGCCATCCTGTTCCAGGTCCTTATGCCATCCTGTTCCAGGTCCTTATGCCATCCTGTTCCAGGTCCTTGTGCCATCCTGCTCCAGGTCCTTGTACCATCCTGCCCTGGATGCAGACTCAGCACCTGCAGCACAGGACTTTAATAAAAAGCACATTATGGTGAGTAATGTGCTAAGTGGACTTCATTATGGAGCCGGGGCCTCCCTGGCTCCCGTTGTTCCATATGATTTCCTATCAGATGAGCCTTATCTCCTCTCCAAACGCTTCCATTTAAACTCTATTAATCTTTCAAAGCTTCCCTGGGTGAGTGCTTCCCAGCCAGCCCTGCTGGGTGCTGGTGCTGCTACCCTGGGCACTGGGGCCACCTGCAGCCTCAGGGTCCTGAGGGGGCTCTGCCAGGACCCCCAGCAGCTCCGTGGGCCCTTGAGCCAACCTGGATCCAGGTCCTTGGCTCAGATCCGCCGGGACGGCCCCGCAGCCGCCTCATCCTCCTCTCCAGGATCCATTTACACTCCTATAATTGAACCAGTTTGCTCTTTGAGAGCTCATTTCCCCGCTGGCACTGTCCCTTTGTGCCACGGAGGGGTCACCAGGGCTCTGGTGCTGCCGAGGTGCCGCTAATTCCCGGGCGGACGGGATTTATTCCCACGGCCGTTTATCCCGGCGCCTTTCCGTGTCCCCTGCCTGTCACGAGTCACCCACCAGCAGGTTGCAATTTTTTCCTGACATCCTCCACAGCTGCTCAGACGGTCCGTGCAGGCGGATTCGAGCTGGTGGTTTTATTGGAGGGTGGAATGAACACGGAATTCCGGCCTGGTTTTCCCTTGCTGCGTTCGCTCGCTCCGGCTCCGCATCACGGTTTTCAAATCTAATCTGCTCCAGGCAGGGGAGTCTCACAGCCCCTGGAGTGTGGCAGCTCTGCTTGGATGTCCCTGTCACTTTGCTGCTGGGGGAACGAGGAGCAGGGGGTTCCAAACCCCTGAGAAACCGGAGGGTGGGTGGGAACATCCTGCCCCAGCTCCAGCCCTTGGATGCAAAGACACCAAATGCTCCACACAGCAAAAAAAACTCCAAAAAAAAAGGAATTTGCCATCATAACCAATTGTGGGGGCTGTATAAATAAATAAGAGCTGGTGAGGAGCTCCTGGAGCCCTGGCTGTAGCAGGAATTGCAGAGAGCCCAGGCCAAGCTCCACAGGCAATAAAAGAGAGGCGGCTGTAAACAGCCAGAGAAATTAAACTGAGGCAAAAGGCCATAAGACAGTTCATTCCCTGGGCTCCCCTGTGGAGATCTGTGGCTCCACAGGCTTGGGGGACCTGCCCCCTCTGCCCTGGCTTCTCCCTGCTTGACACCAGGGGCAGGGAGGGAAAATGGCACCAGGAAGTTCCTTTGGAATCCCCAGAGAGCTCCTCGCTGTGCTCAGCCTGGGGCTGGGATAAACACTGAGGGGAGGCTGAGGGGGAGCAACTCAGACACCCCCATGTCCTGGTGTCATCCAGGGCTGCACTTCCAGCCTGAGGATCCCTTGGGACACACAGGGCACCACCCTGAGCTGTGACATCCTCGCCTCTGTTGCAGCCGGATACCCCTCGAAAGCCTCTTCATCTCTTCCAGCAGCCACAAATGCCATTACAGCTTATTAATAATCATTAATAATTCCTTTGTTAATGAGTCTTTATGTGCAAAGGCATCGCAAGAGGAGCAGGAGTGGCCTGAGGTGCAGCTGAGCAGCTCCAAGCTCTTGGTGTGGCACCTCGGGGTGTGTGCGGTGCCTCCGGCTGTGAGGGACCCCTGTGGGTGTGCCAAGGGTTCTGTGTGTGTGTGTGACCCCTCTGGGTGTGCCAAGGGTTCTGTGTGTGTGTGTGACACCTCTGGGTGTGCCAAGGGTTCTGTGTGTGTGTGTGACACCTCTGGGTGTGCCAAGGGTTCTGTGTGTGTGTGTGACACCTCTGGGTGTGCAGAAAGCTCTGGGTGTGTGTGTGACACATCTGGGTGTGCCCAGAGCTCTGTGTGTGTGTGTGTGACCCCTCTGGGTGTGCACAGAGCTCTGGGGGTGTGTGTGACCCCTCTGGGTGTGCACAGAGCTCTGGGGGTGTGTGTGTGACCCCTCTGGGTGTGCCAAGGGTTCTGTGTGTGTGTGTGACACCTCTGGGTGTGCCCAGAGCTCTGGGTGTGTGTGTGTGACACCTCTGGGTGTACAAGGAACTTTGGAGGTGTGTTTGTGACCCCTCTGGGTGTGCCCAGAGCTCTGTGTGTGTGTGTGTGACCCCTCTGGGTGTGCACAGAGCTCTGGGGGTGTGTGTGTGACCCCTCTGGGTGTGCACAGAGCTCTGGGGGTGTGTGTGACCCCTCTGGCTGTGCCTCCCTCCTTCCCTAATCCCAGCATTGCCCAGCGCTCAGAGGTTCGAGGCACTGGCTGATTCACCTGCACCATTCAGAGCTCTAATGAGGCAGTGCTGAGGCACAGGCACGTGCCAGCCCCTCACTGTGCCATGCCCAGCACCGGTGCCCTCATCCTGCTTCCTCCTGACCCTCCTCTTCCCTGTCCCGGCCGAGGTCCCGGCGCTGCTGCTCCCACACAGTGACAGCGTCGCTGTCCCGCTGCAGAGGGAACATGAGACACATCTGGCTTCCAGCAGGAGCTCCTGTCCCCACCTTCCCATCAGTGTGAGGGTGAGCAAAGCCACGAGCAGCCGAGAGGGATCCCAAATCCTCGTGCCTGGGGAAGCCCTGGGTGAAGCCGGGGCAGGGAGGCAGCCGAGGAGCAGCGTCGGTGTCCCTGCTCCGCGCCCGGGGGCTGAGCCGCTCACGGCTGTTTTCTGGATGATTTGCTTCGAGCAAAATGCGGCCACACTCGAAAATCTCCGAGCTGAGGATGAGACGACAGAGTCAGGGGCGCTCCTGACCCGCTGCCCTTCCCGGGAGAGCCGAGTCACCGCCGGCAAACGCTCCTCTGCTCCGTCACCTCCGATCAGCTCGCCCCAGGCAGCCCCGTGTCCCGCTGGGTTTGCTCCACTCGTCTGGAAAATGATGCAACCCCTGGGGTCAAATTCTGCTGCTGCTCAGCCGTGGAGAGAGGCAGACGAGGGGGATGAGCCCGGGGGTGCAGGTGAGGATGCTGCAGCCGGGCCTGGGGAGCTCCGCCGGGCTGCCCGAGGTGAGTCCCCGCTCGGGGGGAACGGATCCGTGCGAGCGCTTCCCAGCGCTTATGAGTTATTTAGGAGCCCGTGTGCAGCTTGAAAAAGTGATTTACATAAATCACTCGGATGTCTTACAGAATTTGTAAACGCTCTGGCTCCTTCTGGGACCGAGGAGGGAATGGCTGGATCCTGGGATGGCGCTGGGGACCGGCCCCACAGTGGGACGGCGCTGGCCGGGGCTGGTGGCCGTCCCTGCCGCCCACACGCTGCCCCCAAGTTGTTTTTCCAGAGCCAGATGGACCCATGTGGTTTGTTTATTAACTGTCAAAAGCTCCAGGAAATGTCTGGGTATCAGTAATTCCCGTGCCTGGTCTCTCCAGCTGCGTTGGAGATGCTCCTCGCTCCGGCTCCGTGATTATCCACTAACGCTGCGCCGCGGGGGAGCTCCGCTCGCCACGGGGCTCCCGGGCTTGTGACAGCCACGGGGCCGTGCGGGGCCACGGGGGGCTGGGGACTGGGCTGGGGGGTCCCCCAGAGGGGGCTGGGGCCTGGATGCTGTGGGGCTGAGGGACGAGGTGGAGCAGGGGACCAGCGGCGTCCCCTGGTTGAGCACCTCGAGACCGGCAGCCCGAGGGTTGTACCCGTCCCTCTGAGCTCCCACGGGTGCTGCAGGACACCCCAGCACCCACCAGCGGGGCAGGTTTGAGTGGCACATGGGTTGTGTTTCAGGGAGAGAAGTTATGGTGTCCCTGGGATGGCAGGAGCTGAATCCCAACAGCCCCTGGCTGGAGTGAGGTGGGTTGAGGGTTGAGCGGGGAGCTCGGGGGTGCAGAGGGGTTTTTGGGGTGCAGGGGGCACATGTTGGGGTTTAGGGGGGTCTGAGGGGCACAGCAGGAGCTGGTGGTGCCCGGTGGGGCAGAAGGGAGGTGGGGAGGCCCAGCAGGGAGCACTGCTGGTTCCCCACTGGGGCTCTGTGTTCTCCATCACAGCAGCTCCTGCCTTGCTCCAGAGATGGGGGGAAGGAGGAGAGGAGGAGAGGAGAGGTTGGGATTTGCTGGGACTGCTGCAGACCCTTCCTGCTCCCTGCCTCGCTCCCCCTCCGTGCCCTCGGGGTTTCCAGGGCAGAGGATGCAGAATCCAATGCAAAAGGCAGCGACATGATCTCCACAGCAAACTCAATTCTCCCGAGTGCCAGCTCAGCCCTGGAGCCTCATGGAAAGAGTCCAGAGGTTTTAATCCTCTGCAGCTCCTCCAGGGTGTCCCGTGCACACTCCCCAGGCTCTGGCTCTGCCCCCGTGTCCCGGAGCAGGACGGGGACAGGGAGCTGGGATGTGGCTCTCCCGGGATGAGTTCACAGGGTGTGAGAAGGAAAAGCTGCAAATGCACATTGCAGCACTCCAGGCACAGCTGCTCCTGTCCCACCTGGACAACCAACCCCCAGAAAGGGGCTTCACAAGCACAGGGCACCTTCCTGAGGTTTAATCCTGGGTTTACATGGGGCAGCCCCAATTCCTGGCCCATGGGCCATAGTGGGGCAAGGAGAGGAAGCTTATCCTCTGTTTCTCCCCTTTCCCTGGGATGAAGAGAAAATTCCTGGGGTTTGGAGCCCAGAGCCAGGACTCTGGGGCCTTTCCCTTGCTGGGTGAGGCGCAGATCCACGGGGATGAGCTCCAGGGGAACTTCCTGGCGCGGGGAGGGCGAGGGAGCTGGAGGGGGTCACCAGGATGTGCTTCCCCAGTTCATCCAGCACGAGCCCTGTGTGCTGGGGGCCCTGCCCTGGCTGCCCAGTGATGCTGTGAGCTGAGACCAGCCCGGAGCCCCCCTGGGTGGGTGTTTTGGGGGGCACATTGGGGTTCCCCGAGCCGGGGCTGTTGCCTCTGGCGCTGCTCTCCCACCACCCCCGAGGGTCAGCACGGGCAGGGAGCAGCTCCTCTCCTTGCCCTCACCCCGGGCCGAAGGGCAGCCCCTCATTTGCATTCATGGCATCTCCCTGAGCCCTCCCCAGTGCTGGGCACAGATAAGGTGGCACAGATAAGGTGGCACAGATACGGCACAGATACGGTGGCACTGCCAGAGGAGCCCCCTGTGCCTCCTGTGCCAGCCATTGGTGGACAGCACGGCCCTGCAGCCACTCGCCCCTGGCTGACCCCGCTGACCCCCTGGCTGTGTCCCCTCTGACCCCCTGGTTGTGTCTCCTCCCCCCTGGTTGTGTCTCCTCTCTGATCCCCCCTGTCTGTCCCCCTCTGACCCCCCTGTCTGTCCCCTCTGTGCCCCTGTCTGTCCCCCTCTGACCTCCCTGGCTGTCCCCTCTGACCCCCCTGGCTGTGTCCCCTCTGACCCCCTGGTTGTGTCTCCTCCAGGAGCGGTGGCGGTGCTTATTGTCCCCCGATCTCTGAACTGTCCCCAGCACCAAAGTTAAACAGCTGCAGACGGGACAGGAACAGGGAGGGGACCAACACGTCCTGTCTGTGTTCAGGCAGCTCCCCCCAGGCTCTGGCACCTGTGCAGCCCCAAAACCCTCCCTGGTGAGTTCCCACTCTGTGCCCTCTGTGTCAGTGAGAGGAGAGGGGCACCACGGGCTCCAAAACCATCCCTGGGCAGTGCGAGGGGCTTCCCAAAATGCAGAGGGGAACGAGGCACTGGGGTTCCACGGGCTGATGGTGCATCAGCAGGTTCTGGTGCCCAGCAGCCCTGAGAGGTGCCACCAAGCCCAGGGCAGCCCCAAGCCTGGCTCAGCCTGGTCCCAGCTGGCAGGAGGGAGCAGGGAGGCTGCAGGAATGAACAAATAACCCCCCTAAAATCCTCTGTGACAGCGGGACCCCCGCGCAAGGACCGGGTCCCGTGCGATGGCAGCACCATCCCAGCCCCACCACGCACAGCCCTGGCTGTGCCAGGCTGCCAGGGGAATCCAGAGAGCAGCAGAGATGTAGCACAGCACCAGCTTTCTCTAATCAAATCCATTAAATCAGCCCAACCTGCTCGCAAGGAATAATCCAGGCAGGAATAACAAACCAGCTGTGAGTCTATTCAGCTTTTGCCGGCTGGAGGGGACGCGGAAGGCAGGGGTTTGGAGCCCGGCAGAGGAAGGTGGGGAGCTGGGATGAGGGGTCCCCGGGGGGGTTTCGGCGCAGGAAACACAACTGTGCACAGGGAAGAGCCCGGAACCGGGTGGTGGCCACGCACAGGCCGGAGCTGGCCCCGCTCCCCGGCCCTGCCGGAGGGGATCCAGCCCCTCTCCGGGCTGTGACTCACCTCCATTTAACAACCCAACGCCACCCACGGCCGACAGGAGGGACCTGCTCCATGGGCAGAGCCACGGAATTCCAGGCAGGGCATTAAACCCACCGGAATTGTGCCAGGACCAGCGGTGGGACAGGAGCAGTGGGACAGGAGCGGGACATCCCCGGGCTGGTGACGAGCACGGGGACCCCGAGCGGCGCAGACACACGGCACAGACACACACACCCCCCCCAGAGCTGCTGGCTGGATGAGGCAGCACCCGAATAACCAGCACTGTCTCCTTCCCAGCTGGACAGGGAGCGGCAGCCGAGGGGATAAAGCCTTTATTGTGCTCTGCACCCGGGCGAGACCAACCCCTGTGTCAGGGCACAGCCTGTGCCACCAGCACCCGCGTTCCCAAGGGATCGCGGGGCTCCCTCGGCTCCCTGCCAGCCGTCCACGCTCTCCCTGCTTTTCCACCAGTGCCCACAGCACTTCCACAGCCCTGCTCTGCAGAGCCCAAGGGATCCCGGGCAGCTCTGCCCACGTGGGAACACCCCGTGAGGCCACACGGAGCAGCAGCACGTGCTGCTGGGGACAGCCCGGGCCTCCAAAACCCTCCAAAACCCGGTGAGGGAAGGTGCTGCCAATCCTCCTTCCCAGCTGGAAGGAGGCAGGAGAAGCTACAGGTGGACAAACACCCTCCTGGCGTGGGGGAAAGGCCACGGGGGGCACTCACCACTTTGAAGTCTTCGGGGGTGCACTGCTCCCCACGGAAGAAGCAGGACAGCAGCATCTCCCGGATGTCGTGGCCGGCCCGGTCATAGAACTCCAGCATGTTGAAAGGTTTGGGCTTGAAGTTCCGGAAGTTTGCCTTGTCCTGCAGGATTTCCAGCTGCTTCTCGTCGGCGGTCTGGATGTCTGGGATCTCGTATCTTGGGGGAAAGAGCAGGGGGAGGCTCAGGCCTGGCTGGGGCGGTGGCTCCCACTGGAAAAAGCCGCCTGGGAGTCACAGGAGTTGCGTCTGCCCCGACTCCGGCACGGACTCGGCACAATCCCGCTTTGCACGTGGCATTCCCAGAGCATCCAACAGCACAAAGTGGCCCAGGGGCACGTGAGAGGTGGCAGGAGGAGAAGCTGGGCAGTGGCCACGTTCCAAACCCATCCTGCCCCAGAGCTGGTCCTGCAGCACCAGCCCTGGCTGAGGCCACACAGCCACCTGCCCTGTGCCTTTGGTGGCATCTGGGTCGGGTGGGACGTGGGCTGAGTGTGCAGGGTCTCAGCTCCGGTGCCAGGGCTGCAAACCCCTCCCTGGGGCACGAGTGGGGGCAGCAGTGAAGCCCTTTGGCATCAGAACAGGCAGGGAATGCACCTTGCTGTGGGCACCAGGCTGGTGGCAGCGGCTTGGCAGCACCAAGGAGCCACCACAGCCGTGGGACAGGATGGGCAGGGTGGGCAAGGGGCTTCCCTGGGAGGCCTTCCCCCACAGAGCCCCAGGGAACGGCACCAATCTCCCCTCCTGGGGCGTGGGTGACGCTCAGTGGCTTCACCAGCTGCCACCCCCAGCCTCAGTGCCAGTGTCAGACACCCAGACATGGCACTGGAGCCAGGTGTGATGGCACCTGGAGCCAGGTGTGATGGCACCCAGGACATGGCGTGATGGCACCCAGGACACAGAGCTGGAGCCGGGTGTGATGGCACCTGGAGCCAGGTGTGATGGCACCCAGGACGTGGCACTGGAGCCAGGTGTGATGGCACCCAGGACGTGGCACTGGAGCCAGGTGTGATGGCACCCAGGACATGGCACTGGAGCCAGGTGTGATGGCACCCAGGACGTGGCACTGGAGCCAGGTGTGATGGCACCCAGGACGTGGTGCTGGAGCCAGGTATGAGGGACCAGCCCCCGAAGGCACCCCAGGACAGCCCTGGCCTTGCTGCACGTGCTGCACCCAGGGGACAGGGTGGGACTGTCCTGAGCCACCCAGTGCAGCCCAGAGTGGGAGCCACGTGCCCAGGAGCAGCAGCAGCAGCAGGGCCTGGTGGCTCTCGGCTGCATCAGCTGCAGGGCTGGACTAGCTGAGGACCTCGTGGGGTCTAAGGAGAAGCTGCTGCTGGAGCACACCCCTCTCCAGCACTCCATGCCCACGTGGTGCAGGGCTGGAGTGGTGTCTGGGGCCACATGTGCTGACCTGCCCTGGCCCACGGAGCCATCACCTCACAGCAGCAGCACCCACCTGTTGTTGAGCAGGGCCAGGAGCTCCCCGGCGTGGTACAGGTCGTTCTTGGTCACTCGGCTGAAGCGGAACTCGTTGAGGTTGCAGAAGGTGACGGCGGGGAAGGTGAGCCTGGTGGCCGCCACCTCGTCCAGTTTGGTGACGTGGGGGTACAGGAAATAGTACTGGATGCGGTTGGTGCAGACCAGGGCGAGCAGGGCCAGGGAGCCCAGGAAACACAGCGCCCAGACCACGCGCTTCAGCGAGAGCCGCTCGTAGGAGAAGATGTGTGAGAGCCCGTGCAGGGTGGAGCTGCTGGCGAAGGCCTGGATGCTCACAGGTTGCCCGCTGTCCACCTCCTCCTCGTCCACTTTCAGGTCCATCATGGTCCGTGCCAGCACCCCGGGGTGGCCACTCTGCCGGGAAAAGGGAGCCCTGTGGGTGCTCGGGGCCACGGAGGCCTCGTGGGGGCTGTGGGTGCCCAGCCCAGGGCACCCCCGGGGCAAGGGGGCAGCCCCCCGGTGCTTTGCTGTGCCCTGCTCTGCCCCCCAGCCCACACGGACATATATAAATACACACACGGTCATGTATATGTATTTATTTGGATGCAGCCTCTCGCATTCCCTCCCCTCCCACCTCCTCCCTCCCCTCCCCATCCCACGGCAGGACCGGGCTGCTGCGCCCCTCCANTCGCATCCACAAACAGATGAAGGAATCAGGGCTGCAAACCTGGGAGCGGGGCCCGCGGCCGGAGCTGCGCTCGCTGTGCTGCCGCTGCGATGTGGGAGCCGCGGCTTTGGGATGAGCCTCTCGCCGGGAGAACGGGAGACGTGCGGGCACGGAGGGTGCCGAGGCACCGAGCCCGGCGGCGGCGGGGGAACCGGAAAAGAAGCGAGGAGGGAGAAAGGGGTGGGGGGGGAATAAAAATAGCCTCGGCGGTACCTTGGTGCAAGCGTGGGATGCGCCGGGGCCTCGCTCAGCACCGCGCGGGGGGACCGCGGGCGACCATCGCCGGCGAGGAGGCAGCTGCCGGGTGCGAGGAGAGGAGAGGAGGAGAAGGAAGGCGAGCGGGAGGCTGCTTCCCTGCCAAACACATGGATACCTCCCCCTGTGGCTATCTGGGAGCTGGTGGTTTCTTCAGATGCATAATCCGCATGAAGTCATTGTCTGTGCGCTGGTGGGGCCGGAGGCCGCGGAGAGGTGCCGCAGGCCGGTGGGCAGCGAGGAGGAGGAGGAGGAGGAGAAGGAGGAGGANCGCTCCCATCCCCCAGCGATGCCAGGGATGCTCTGGCTCCTCGCTCTGCATGAGCCCCCTCCGGTCCCCCCATGACCCGTCTCTCTCTCCGGCCACGGCCTCTCCTGCCCCCCAGGCTTCACCCGTGGTGGCCCCAACCCTGGAGCAGATTCCTGGACACCCTTGGGTTGGTCCTTTTCTGGGTGGGGTGGATGGTGGCACCTTCCAGCCCTTTCTGGCCACCTGCTCGGGGTGGCCATGGGGGCACACGGTGCCTCGCTGTGTTCAGCCCTGCTCTGCTGCCCGCGGCGTGGTGGCTGTCACGATGCTTGTCAGGACAGGGACAGACCCTCCTGGCAGCTCTGGGCTCCTGCCCCACGCAGGACGTGCTGCCCCTTTCCCGGGATCCACGTTCTGTCATCCCCAGGGCAGGATCACTGGGTGCTGGGTGCTCCCCGGGGCAGAGGTTGCACCAAGCACTGCCCAACTTCCCCCCAGTGCCAGCGCATCTCCCACCCTGCTCCCCCTCCAGCTGCACCCCGTGGGTGCCCCGGGGAGCGCGGTGCCCTCACCCCCCGAGCCCAGACCCCGTCACAGCCCCCGCGGGGAGCAGAGGCTGCAGCAGGCGCCCGCCCACTGCTCCCAGTAAGGTGGCTGCAGTCAAATGGAAAAGGATGTTTCAATGTCCTTTACAAGAGTGATGTTGGGAAGGGACAGCCAGACCCCAGGGTTGTCATGACAAGCTGTGTCCCTGCCCGGAGGTGCCTTCCCAGCGCGCTGTCCCCGCCTGAACCGCGGCAAACAGGAGCCTGGGCAGTTTGGGGCACAGCTGGGTGAGGCACACACGCTCCCTGTCCCCAGATCCCGTGACTTGGACACGCTTGGTTGGGCCCCTTTCTGGAGCATCCTCTCCCCTGCCTGAGCAGGAACCCAGGGTTTTGCAGTGGGACCTGCTCAGGGACATCCAGGGGGGGATAGAAGTGGAAAACAGGGACAACCCCCTGAGCCAGTGCCCCCCTCGCTGGGCACAGGGACGACCCTGCCAGTGCTTGGAGACGTGGCTGTGTGGTTGGGAGAGTGGAGTGAGCATTTCCAGTTGGCACCAGCTCTGCCTGTGCCTTCCCACTCCGTTCTGCAGTCGGCATCGCTCCTTGCCTGTCCAACAGCTGCCTGCCGAGAGCTGTCCCTCCATTAGCGCTCCCGACGGAGCCTGGAGAGGGACCTGCTGCCAGGATAAGGGATAAGGACATTTAGAAAGGGGTTGTCACCCCCCTCCTTCTCTTCTCCCAGATGAGGAGTCACTCTCTGCAGTGGTTTTATTGACAGTAAATCCACCGGCAGCGCGGGCTGGGCACAGGGAGGGATGGGGTTTCAGGCCGGAGCGGATGCGCACGTGGATGTTCTTGTGAGTCCTTGATTTCCAGAGCACAAAGAACCCCAGTGAAGAGGCTCTTCTGCATCCCTGAGCCACCTTGGATGCAGAATGTGTTTCCTGGGGGGTCTCAAGGAGCTGTTGGGGCCCCAGAAGCCCAGGATTCTTCCCTGCAGGCACCGGGGAGGGGGTGAGCGGCCGGAGGAAACTTCCCTGCCTCTGGCCCCCAGCCAGGGAGAAAGCAGCTGCATCCTTGGAGTCGAGTGGAGCGTGGGGACTGGGAGCATTTCCGCGTTATTTTTTGGGGAAACCACGTGAGGGTTGTGTTAATTCCTGCTGGGAGAGACAGCGGAACCAGCTGAGGGCTGTGGGATGGGTGAGGAGGTAACAATTAGCTCCAGGTGATAATTGGGAACAGCAAGACACTAAAGGGCGGGTGACCAAGGGGTGGGTTAGGACCCCGGTGGTGGATGTGGGGTGTGTGGCTGTGGGTGAATCCTCCTGGACTAAATGGGTGCTCAGAGCAGGGATTCAGTACTCAGGGCTCCCCTCAGATCCAATTAGCGTGGAAAAAGTAATTAAGGGAAGGTGCTGCAGCGCCGAGGCTCCCAGCGGGCTCCAGCAGACAGGCAGGCACCAGGGAGCCTTGGGAGCACCTCGGGAGCTTGGGCCAAAGGAAGACTCAAGCCCTGGGGCTCTTTTCTCACCTTCCCAGCAGCGTTTTGTCCCCGCTCCACCACACCCCATTTCCCAAAACCAGCTCCCATCCTGCTTCTTGGAAGAGCATCCCCAGGGCAAGGGTGGGTTTGCAAGGATTGGGCAAGAGATGCTTTTCCCTGCTTTTCTGGGACTGTGCCCTGCTGTTGCTCCCTCCCTGGAGGCAAATTGCATCTTTATCTGCACCCACTGCTGCCCAGAAGGCAACTTAACTCAGGAGGGTCCATCAAGTCCTGATGGTGCTGGAGGTGCTTGGGCACTGCTGTGTCCTGTCCTGCAGCACCAGGGGATGACTGGCTCTGCCATCCAGGGCTGTATTTGTGCATTTAGGTTATGATATTTAATCAAGAGGCCACCAGTGTGGCCCTGTGCTGGGCCCACAGGGTGTTTGTGGGGGCCTGTGCTGTGCTCACCCCTTACTCGGAACCCAGCCTGGCTCTCGCCCTTAATGTTGGGGGCTTTGCAAGGCTGGTGTGGTGTCCAGCCCCACAGCCCCCTCTGTCACCCCATCCATGCCAAAAATTCCATCCTCAACCTGGGCTGAGTGATGTGTGAAATATCTTCACAGCTGATCTCTGCTAATGGGTTGCAAATTGCTTCCATCAGCTCCGGCATTACAGATTGCTCGGCTGAAATTGCATCCAGGAGCCGGTTTTGGGGCCAAATACTTCCTAGCTTGGGGAAATAACCATCAGCATCATTAGCAACAGTAAATTGTATTCAAATGAGGCACCGTGGGGCCTTATTTGGATTTTTTACAAGTGCCCTTCTCGCTGGTGGGGCAGCTCCAGCATTAGGGACTGTGTTGCACCCCCATAGAAACCTTTAGGTTGGAAAAGACCTCCAAGAGCATCCAACTGCTCTGCCAGCACTGCCAAGGCCACCACTAAACCATGTCCCCAAGTGTCACATCTCCATGTCTCTTAAATCCCTCCAGGGACGGCGACTCCCCTGTGCCAGGGCTTGACAACACTGAGAAAACAAGGCCCTTGTTTGGTGCTGCTCCTCCAGGCGTTGCTTTGCCCCGGCTCTGAACCAAGAGCAGCTCCGTTGCCTCCACCCGGATCCTGGTAGAGGTCCAGGGCTTCCTAATTTGCGAGCACAACGTTAATTATCTGCTGGAAGGCAAAGCCTCAGCGTCTTGGTGAGACTAACAGCCGGGTCGGCAGAGCTGCTGCTTGGGGCTGGCTTGGGCCGGCCCAGGGAGCGTTGCCGTCCCAGGTGGGTGACAGAAGGCAGAGATAAGCTTTGCATGGCATCTTCTGCCTTTCAAATCCCACCTGACCATTGCTGACACCTTCCCAAAGGAAACAACCGTGTCTAAATCCCGGGGACCCGGCACGGGCCGCTCGGTGAATCCGGGGGGTTTCTGAATCACCCTCACGGCGATGGGCGGCCCAGGGTCACAGCCAGCCTGGCTCGAGGGTCGGGGCTGCAGCACCCGGAGCTGGATTCACCCCGGGGAGGGTTCTCCTGAGCACAAACACAGCAATCTGAGCCCAGCAGTTCACAGGGTCCCTCTCCGCCTGATTTACGCCGTGTTGTGCCGCTCGCTCCCGCTTGGCTCTCCCGGCGCGAGGAGCAGCCAGTCCATTAAACACTGAGTCATCCTCAGCAGCATTTAATTTCGTGAGGGGCAGCAGTTTGGATAATTAAAGGGGCTCCGTGGCCAAAGCCCGAGGCTGTGGAGATCAGGGCTGCTGGGGAAGGCCAGGACACCCAGCAGCGCCACAGAGGAGGTTCCCCTCTCCCTCCCTCCCCCTTCCAACTGCATTTTTGGGTGGTTTTTAACCTTCTCCTGCCTCAGGCGAGGGCTTCCTTAGTCAGGTGAGTGTGATGATGCTCTGTGCTATTTCTGCCTGGATTAACCACGTCCTGATGGGATCTCCCATGGGCAGATCTCCTATCTGGAGGCCTTGGCTTATTAAAAGGACAAGCTGTTCGAGGAGCTGGTAATAAAGCCATGAAAGCTTTTACAAACCAGAGTTGAAGGCACTAATATCGTTGTGCTCTGCGTGGGTGAGAAATTAGACAAGAGTTCCTCCGTGCTGATGGGGGTTTTTTTCCTCCCCCCTATTCATCTTTCTCAACAATTATCTTTTATTTTGATATCTTTCTATTTAAACCTTCAGAACCGCGCTGGGGATGAAAAGGAGGTTGAACTGCTTAACAACCCGGCACCTTGTGGTGTGGGGGACCAGGAGACGGGATGGGGAAGGTGGTTCAGGCTCTCCTGGGGAGTTTTGGCAGGAGGAACCATCCCCAAGAGCCAGGAGATGAACTCCCTGGGGACTGGATCCCGTGGGAGGGCAGGAAAACCTCCTCTCCAGGAGCTTTGGGAAGAGCTGTATCGCTGCGTCTGTGTTGAGCCAACACTGCACCCCTGGGCCTGGATAGCCGGGAATTCCTCCTCCTGGCTGCTTGTCACCCTCGGATCTGGCTCCCCCTCTCCTGCTTTGGGGCTGAGGCGTTTCTTAAAGACCCTTCAGGGCTGTTTCCACTCTTTTTCCACCCCGGAATCTTGTGATCAATCAGCCTCATCTTTCCGGAGCTGTGGACGGCAGCTGAGGGTGGATGGATCCCTGCGGAAAATCTCCAAGATGGGTGTGTGGCTTCATCAGCTGGAGCAATTAGCAGGAGGAAATGCAAAACCAGTGGCTCCTTGAATCCCTTCCCCCATGCCGGCTCCTGCCACCCCCAGCTCTTTCAGCCACTGCCCGGAAAAAGCCTCTCCAGGGACACACAGCCCTGGGAATGTTCCCCGGGGCCGGAGGGGCTGAAGATGCTCAGGTTGGATGGGGCCTGTAGCTGGAAGTGTGGGGCAGAGACCAAACAAACTCATCCCACAGGATGCAGGGCCAAGCTCTGTGGTTGCCAGCTGTTCTGCAGCGCTGCCCAAGGCCATCCCTCCTGGCTCCTTGCTCTCTTCCCACTCTGATATCCAACTTGGGAGCTGCTTTGGAGCCACCTGAGTGGAAATGCCCCTCTGGGCCGTGCTGGTGTTCCCACAGGTGTGACCAAAAGGCCCTTTGCAGCACTCCCAGGCCACGAGCAGGTACCAGCACCACACACCAGGTGTGAGCTCAGGTGAGATCCTGGGATGTGCCCAGTGTAGCACAGGACACCAGGGATGCCCATCCCGTCCCTGGGTGCAGATCCAGCCCTTCTCCCAGTGCTGCCCAGCTCATCCCACACCAATCCTGTGCCCTGGCAGCCGCCTGTCCCCGTGAATCTTTGTCAGTGCCACAGAACCCGTCTGGCTCACGTTTCCCTTCATTCCCTCTGAATGTGGTCACAACAAAACTCATCTCGTTACGGGAACGCTGGGAGGGGAAACAGGTCCCCCCCAGGCTGGAAGTGCCGGGTCAGGCCAGCACAGGGCCCCGGGTGCTGAGGGCCGGGCTGGAGGAGGCAGCTCCCGTGTCCTGGGCGTGCAGAGCCGTTCCGGAGGCTGCGGGAGCCGAAGGGTTAAAGATGCCGCGTGCTGAGATCCCCCAAACGGCCCCGGGTGGGAGCGGGAGCCTCTCCATCCCCGAAAGCTGGCAAACAAATGACAGCGATGTTGCAACTAATGCAGCAGGGAGGAGGAGAGGCAGCGCTCAAAAGGCTGCGGAGACAAAGGCGGTGCAGATGGGTGCTGGGGGACGCGTGTGCTCGGCTCTCCGAGCTCAGATTTGCTGCTACGGCTCCGTGACAGCCGCTGGAATAACCTGGGGAGGATTTACGGCAACCACAGCCGGGCCAAAAGGGGGGAGCCTGCCTGGAAAGGGCTGTGGCTGGGAATTACTGCGCTGCCGTCGCTCCCCGGTGCTCGTGTCCCATTTCTCCGGGAGGGATGTGGCACTCTGTGCTCCAGGCACACAGAGAGCAGCACGTCTTCTTCTTCTTCTTCTTCCCAGCAGCCTCCTGACACGCAGCATCTCCCACTTGGCTCCCTGTGCTCTTATTTGCCTTGAAGAGAAATTAAACAGAGAGATGCAAATCCCCTAAAACAGTGTCGTGAAGCCGAGCCAGGTCTGGGGGGGTTGGTGGGTGCCCGGGGGAGGAGGCTGGTTGGCAGAGTTTGGGGGGTGGTGGAAGGGCTGGGGGCAGTTGGGCAGCCTGGACCCCCAGCCCTTGTCGGGGGGCTGGTGCTGCCCCCCAGCACAGCCCTGTCCTTGTCCCCCGTTTGCAGGAACATCACATTTCTCTCCGAGGAGGGGGTTTGTCCCCTCCCTCGGCAGCCAGGCCCCTGCGAGGAGCAGATGGAGCCCATCTTGAAGGTGCAGTCTCAGCAAAAGCAGAGCTAATAATGGAGTTAATTACAGCCGTCGTGTGAGCGCCGGGGATCCCCAGGGGGTGGTGGGGATGGAGCAGCCCTTCCCTCTCCACCCACAGCTGTGGGAGCCGGAGGGACCCGGGACCCGTCTGGCCCCTCCAAAAGCTGAGCTGCCCTCCCTGGGGACGGCTCTAAAGCCCCTCGCTGGAATGATGGAGCTCCGCAGCTCTGGAGGTTGGATCCAGCCTTTCCCCCGGGGTTTTCCTGCTGTGTCTCACGGGCCATATTCACAGGGCGGCTGGAAGTGCTGAGCAGTGTCTGCTCTCCACAGGAGCTGCGGCTCCGACTGTGGAAAATGTGAATATCCCGAGGGCAAAGCGTCTCCTGCCTTTGTCTCACTGCTGAGCACGACCAGGAAAGTGCAGCAGCTCCTTAAATGCCTCGGTTTAAAAGTGAATTTTAACTGAGCTTGAAAGACCACTGGCCCTTTACCTGGTGCCTCTGCCCTGTCCCCCAGCCATGCACTGCCTGATCAGGGACACTTCCAGTGGAAATTCCTGCCTGGAGGCAGCGTGCTGGGCTCTGGCAGCCGGAGGATGTGGATGTGCTGCTTTGCCCTCTTGGTGCTTCTGCTCTGCTCCCCGTCAGCTGAGCTAATAAAGTTTGGACTCGTTAAATCCACAAATGGTTTCAAACTCGACAGCCCTGGGCTGGCTCGAAGCTCCCTCCCACCCCTCCCCTCCTCTCTCTGCCAGGGAGATAAGGATGGCAGTGGCTTTAATTCCTCACTTATGCATCGACTGCCAATTCCCCTGTCCGCTCACCCTTGATAAATATTGCACAAAGATTTGGCTGCCAACGTGCCACAGATAAAGGTCCAGTCCCGCCAGATCTCCTTCCTCTGTGCCTTTTGTCTCGTTATGTGTCCAATTTGTTAAACAACCCACCTGCTGCAAGAGGCTCTTCCCGTCCCTGCTCCTGCTTCCCGTGATTGCCAAACCTCTGCAGGAGCCTCCAGCCCTTGGGGGGGAACTGAGGACTCGGAGAAGGTGCTGTCACTTCCAGGCCTTGAGCTGTCATTGATCCGGGATCGATGTGGAGCTGCCTTGGCTCAGCCCTCCCCTGGGCCTGGCAGGATCCTCGTGTCAGCCCAGCCCCGGGACTGGAACCCAACCCGGGATTTGGGGACGTTCCTGTGCAGCAAACCTGCAACACAGAGAGTGCCAGAGGCTCTGGCCGGGCTTGGCCCTGCTGAAAACCCCCTTGGCACCCCTGTGGGTGTCAGCAGAAGGGCTGGGGCTGGGGAACTGTGCTGGGTCTTGCCCACCCACCACATCTGGGTTTGCTGGGATTGGGCCCCCCCCCCAAAACCCTCAGGGGTCTGAAAGCTGCTGTTTGTTGAGGGTGCACAAATGTCTCCCATGGGAGCTCAGGTGTGTGATGGGGATGGGGAGCGATCGTGGCACAGGGGAGGGTGCCCAGAGCTGCTGGTGCCCGTGGGACCAAGCAGACAACAGTCCTGCTGCTGCAGCTCCTGCCCAAGCCTCCAAATTCAGGGCTGCTGGAGGCCAGGGGACGGGCAGACGCCATCGATTGGGCTGGGAAGGGAGAAACAGGGGAGGGAAGATCTCAAGAAACCTAATCACTGAGTATAGATCTGGTTGGTGGTGTGTTAAGAGCTGATACCCCCCTCTGCATCCTCTCCTGCAGCATCCTGAGTGTTGTCTCTCCCTTAGGAGAAGATCAGATTTAAGGAGGGATGGGTGATGCTCAGATCTGGATGTCTTTGAGCTCCATGTGGCACAAAAGTCTGTTATTCCTGCTGGAAGAGCATCTGGCCCAGGGAGCTTCAGGTGCTGTTTGGCTTCCAGGTCTCTGGACTCCCCAGTTGGGCACTGGCTCTGACAACACAGTTTGATCACTATCGCTTCTAAATCCATAAGAAATGTCGTCTAAAGTGCAACAAATAACGGCCTGATTATCTGCTGGATCCTATTTCTACTCCCTGGAGATAACAAGCTGCAATTTTCCCCCAGGGCCATACAATAATCGCCTCAATTACTCCCAAGCAGTGGTTATTAAACTCATGGCACCGCTTTCGTTTACAAAGCAAAAATCATTAAGCAGGTGCCTGTGTTCACTGTTTGGCTGGGAGTGACCGGGGTTATTCCTGCCTTGTGCTGGGAAAGAAACCCTTGGTGGCTGTGGAAAACCTCCCTGGCTTTCCTGGCCTGTGTGGCACGGTTCTGTCAGCAGTGGTGCAGAGGAGCCGCCGGATGAGCGACCACCTCAGACACAGTTGGTGCCTGTTAATCCTGGGGTTGGTGTCCCAGGGAATGGAACCTCCACCTGAGTAGAACCAGGAGGGATCTGGGGAGACAGCGTGGTCAGCAGAGCTGGGGTGTGATGGGCACATCAAACCACCCCCCAGGCCCTCGCAGGAGGGGAGGTGCTGGTGAGGAGCCCCTGGGTGGGTGTTGGGAATTGCTGAGCTCCGAGCAGGACACCGGTGGCCCTTCCCAGTGCTGGCTGTTGTCCACCAGAGCGTTGTCCCCCATTTCCCTCAGCCTTCAGGCAGAGGGGACAACTTCCCCTCACCTCCAGCCCTGCAGGGTCTGTGCTGCTGCTGAGGTGTGCAGGTTGCTGCCGTGTCTCCGGGCACAGGTCTGTGCTGGCTCCGCACCAGCGCGTGTTTGTTGGACAAGCACTTCCAGCTGCTGGAGGGGAAGAACAGGCAAAGCAGAGGGAGGGCTGACCAGGCCGAGGGAGGCAGCGCTGGTGAATTATGCATGACTCCAGGAGGAGAGCGTTATCTGCACTGGACAAAGGCCTGTGCCAGCAGCCCTCGCCGCTGTACCTGCACCTTCCTCCGCCCGCGCTTTATCTCCGCTCCCAGCTTGTAATTCAGCCCAAATATCAGAGGAAGCTGGAAGATTAATTTTCTCTGTTTGCATGGCAAAGGAGAGGGGACACGCTCTCACTCCCGACTCCCAGCTGCTTAATCCTCCACCAAGGCCTGCCGAGGGAAAAGGCAAAAATTTATCAGTGTTGGCGAGTCGCTGGCGCGGGGAGGGGTCCTGGGGCCCCCCGTGAGAGGGCTGTGGGCTTTCACAGCACGCTGGGTGTGTGGGCAATTTTTGGGGGACTCTGGGAACATGCAAACCCTTCCCCCTAATCCCGTGTTCAAGTCCAGAGGAAGATGTGGGCTCGTTCCCTGCGCGTCCCTCCAGCGTGGGAGCGTTCCCGGCTGCGAGTCGCTCAAATATTTAAGGGATGACAACTGTATTAATACAAAAAGTAGATAAAGATCCCTTGAGTTTAAAGCAAGAACCATCAGCTCAGCTCTTATTTTCCAGCCCTCTCCTTTAGCTTACTCCCTGGCTTAAATGAAATCATAAATATCAGCCCACAAAGGTCCTTTGTCACCGCACGCAGCTCCCGGCGACAAGAGGTCATTCATTAAAAGCCAGATGAAGGCAATAGAGACTCCCTTTGTTTTTTAAGGAGTTCAGGGTAAGGCCGTGGCTTCTCTGCTGACATTAATGCACCGTTTCACTGCAAGGAGCAGAGGGGATGGACCGTGGCTTTGGCTGCTCTTTATCCAAGGAGGAATTATCCTGGGTTCACCCGGCTGGGGGATCACAGATAAACCTGGTTTGTCTCTGGCCCGGTGGCACCAACACAACCCCTCCACGGGCTGCTCATTTCCCTCCTCACAGACCCCAAGGACAGAGCTCTGGCCATCCTTTGCCCCGCTGAGCAGCTCCAACCCCCCAGCACATGATCCTGATGCCTCTGGCTTGGGCCAGCCCTGAGAAATTGGAAATTAATTCCCTAAAATGTCCATCTTCCTCAGGCTAAACCTCGGCTGCCCTCCCTGCTCAGCCTGATGGATTTTTAACTCACACTACTGAATAATTCCTTTTTAACACCCCTGCTGTATTAATGCATCAAGAGAAATGTACCTCAGATAATTTTTTCTCAATTTTTTTTCCCCCTAGAGACAGGTTGTTGTCTTACAGTTTCTAGTTCCACTTGTTTTTCCCCCCCTTTTTCTTTTCTTTTTTTTTTTTTTTTTGAAAGACTGTTTATGAAGACCATCGTGCTCTAACTGGTTTTGGATTAAAAGGAACTTAATAAAGGTTTCCCCTGAGCACAAAGCTGCACGAATGGGTTTCCAATTCCAGAGTTAATTACAGGAGTTGGGCAGAGCGATTGCTGTTGGAGGAGCTTCACCAGAGGATGGGCTTGGCAGGGAGAGGTTTGGTTTTGCAGGGCTTTTTACTCACACAGGGTGTGAGTAAAATCCTTTCCATCCTTCCCCCCCACAAAAAATCCAGGCCTGGGGACACCAGTGATGCCCACGGGAATGGGCACAGCGAAAATCCCACTCACACCCTGGGGTCCACCAGTGCTGCCCAGCCAGGGCTGTGTGGTGGCTGCAGGAGGAGAACAGGCCAAGAAGACCAACCAAGTGAGGCTGCAGGAGGAGCTGGAGGAGAATTTCTGCTGCCTGAAAATGTGAAGTGCTTCCGCCAGTAATCGCCGGAATCATCAAATTAGCATAAATTCTATTAACGGTTTCCCAGATGAGACATTTCAAGGCTTCTCCCTCCCTTCCTGACACAAACAAAAGAGAATATAATTACTTTGCAATAAAGCAGCTCCTGAAAAGGCCCTCAGCCCTTCTGCCTTTCTTCTGCCTTGGAACAAAGCTCTGTGTGATAGGTGCTCCTGACCTCTCTGCTCCTGTCACCTGATTTCCCACCAAGGGATAAACCCCAAGGTTTTAGGGACGGGGCTGGTGGCCCATTTGCCATGAACCAGCGGGTGAGGAGTGGTTCTCAGAAGCTTTTTGGGGTGCTGAGTTCCTGCTGCCCTTGGAGCTCCCACCACGACTCAGGGGAGGGTTTGGGAGGACCCATATGGAAGAAATCTAATTTGTGTAACACAAACCCAGCACCTAATGCAGTAACTCACTACAGGCACCGCGGGGGCAATCGTCTAAAATAATGTGCCTTTTTATTGGCACGAGATTGCAGATGACAATTTGAAAGAGAACAGAATTTGCTTATGAACAAAAGCCTCCTTAGCTCTTCAGAACGACACTAAAACAACTCGGCTGCCTATAAATACGATCTGCCAATAGAGACATCTTAGCTGCGAAGATTTAATTACAGGCAGGAGCTGCAGGAGGCCTGGGGCCGACACCGAAACAGCTGAACCTCATCAGAAATGGGGGTGCAAGAAGGGCTGGGAATGCACAAGAGGCTCTTGGCAAAGCCAGGTATAACCATCAGCCTCCAACTTCCGTAGTAAATTAGGCTTTTGGGTGATTTTCCTTGCCATGAGGTCAAATATCAAGGTCAATGCCTTTCCCTTGCTTGGCCATTGACTTGGAGGAGGAGCTATGTTTCTTCAAGGCCTCCGTTCCCCTATAAAATGTAGATAATTTTATCTCTCTTCCTCAAGGAAGCCTCATTAATGTTTATTCTCCCAAAGATCTTGAGGCTTTTTACAATCTATTATGAATTAATTATTATTGATTAAGTTAAAACAAACTATATATACCCTAAATAAAGCAGTTCCAACAAAGCAGCTGGATGATGAGAGCAATCTGCTTTATGAACTCCCTTCTCCACCGCGCAATTTTAAGCATTTAGTTCCGCTTTCTAATTGCTAATATCCATTCTTCAATTACCCGCTGTTTTGTTTCAGATTTAAAAGATTACGGCGCGTTGTTATTTTATGATTATGTGAGTTCCCTTTGTGTAATTGTTGGGTTTGGGGTTGATCCGTTTGCATATTAAAAGCCTGCGTAGGGGAGACTCGTACGTGGCTTGAAATGGGTTTTGCCCTTGGCACGGGGGGCTGGCTGGTATTCAAATCAATGTTTAAAGACAAAAGTCCTTCAAATTTCTCCAAGTGTCAACACTTCACCGACAGCCTCAGGTGTTCAACACCCATGGGCTGCATCCAGCCCTATGAGGAACCACAGCGGGTGGTTCAGGCTTTGCTTAAAATAACAACAGGGCTCGGCCTGAGGACAGTCTTTAATCCCCAAACCAGCCCAAAAGAGCCCCAGTGTTGGCGCAGGGACCCCCGAAAAGGAGCCGCCCCGGATTTTGGGGGCCCTGAGCCCTCCTGGCGTCCCCTGTCCGCGCTGTTGCCAAGCAACGCGTGCTGGCGCCGGACACCAGCAGTAAAGATGGCGCCCTGCCGGCTTCAGCCGGGGGACGCGCTGGCGCCCAGCGACCGCCTCCGCGCGGGGACGCGCCGCGCCCTCAGCAGACATGGCGCCGGCTTGGCTTCGGGAGCGAAGCGAGCGCGGCCAATGAGAGGCCGGGATGGCGCCGGGGCGCGCGGGGATTGGCTGGCGGCGGGAGATTCAAACCGGAGCGCGGGGCGGTTGGGGCGGTGCGCGAGGCCGCGGCTGGAGCGGCGGCGGGGCCGTGGCCCGGGTGAGACAGCGGGGACGGGGCTGAGGGGAACCGGAGGGGCTGAGGGGAACCGGGGAGGGCTGAGGGGAACCGGGGAGGGCTGAGGGGAACCGGAGGGGCTGAGGGGAACCGGGANTGCTGAGGGAACCGGAGGGGCTGAGGAGAGCTTGGGGGGGATATTGAGGGGAACAGGGAGGGCTGAGGGGAACCGGAGGACTGAGGACAATCGGCAGCTCAGGTGAGTGTGTGGAAGGACTGAGGGGACCCGGGAAGGACTGAGGGGACCCCGCCCAGGATCCCACTCCCGGTGGTCTCCCAGGCCCGTTCCCCCGCTCGGTGGGCGCTGTAAGGGCTGGGCTGGTTCCTGCAGCACCCCCGGCCTCGGGGGTCGCGCTGGGCGCGGGGCTGGTGGTGCTGGTAATTAAGACACTCCCAATTACCCTAAGGTAATTAAGGAACACCGCGTGCCCCTTGCTGCGGGTTCAGACGCGCAAGGGCAGAGCTTTCCCACACCTCGCAGGCCATTTATTACAGAAAGTGCTGAGGAGTCTGTGCCTGTGAATCAGGTACCTCAAAGCTTTCTGTGCTGGCCCGGTGTGTTGTGTTCCCTCCTGGCACCTCTCCCAGCCCTTCCAGCCCCATCTCCCCGAGTGCCCCAGCCACCTCTTGCATTAGGGAAGTCATTTCTGTCTTGCTGAGCTGGAGACTTTCCCCTTCGCTGCCTCTGTTTATGCCGTTGTTGCTGCTGTTTGAGGGAAATGTGCTGACTGGCCGAATTTTAACAGCTATTTGCAGGAGGAGCTGTAACTTAAAATGCAGCTAAATTTAAAACTGTATAAAAATTCCCCAGAATGTTGCTCCTATTTTTATCTTTAAAAACCCACAAGTTTTCAGCGTTTTGTGTGGCCTAAATAATGCCAAGTTATTTGTAGACAGGGCATCGTGGGTTGTGTTCTGCAACCTCCCAGAGAGGAAAGGGTTTGGGATCCCTCATCCCTTGGGATCTGAGCCTCTGGGCTGCACTGGAGGATATTGGGATCACTGAGGGCTTTCCCTTGGGCTGGGGATGTGTTTTGTGTTGGGAGGTGGGAGGAGGGGGCTGGGCTGCTTGTTTAGCTCTGTTTTTTTGGCAGGAGGATGGAGCCTGCCATGGTGACTCTGAGGGGTCTGTACGATCAGCTGCTGCGCCAGGCCGAGGTTCTGAGCGAAGGAAACGAGCACCGTGAGTTCTGTCCCCGAGGAATCTGTTGGGATTGCTCAAACCAGTCAGATTTGGGGGGGTTTTTTTTGTCATTGCTGAGGAAAACAAAGTCCCAGGTGGAACTTTTATCTGGGCCGTGTTCTGCTTGTAGCAAACTGACTCTGTGCTGGGGGTCTCGTGTTCCAGGTTCTCTGCTGCCAGGAGGGGCTGGGTCTGGAAAATGGAATCTCTCATGGGTGTCTCTGGTGTGGGTGGGTTTACCCAAAGGCTGGGTGGGTTCTCCACTCCTCAGTCAGGAGCGGGTTAGGGAGGTTCAGCACATCAGGAGGAATTTCCTCATGGAAAGGGTGGTCAGGCATTGGAAGGGAGGTGGTGGAGTCCCCACCCCTGGAGGTGTCCAAGGAACGACTGGACGTGGTCTCTCGCTGCTCTGGGCTGGGGAACAAGGTGGGGCTGGGCCACAGGTTGCACTCTGTCTTGGAGGGCTTTTCCAACCTCAAGGATCCTGGGGCTGTGTGTGACCAGAGACCTGCTGTGAGCACACAGAGGAGCTGCTGTGCCCCCTCAGCCTGGGCAGCTGAAGCTGGGCCTGTTCTCCCTCCAGAGTTCATTCAGTTGGCGAAGAACTTCGAGGAGTATCGGAGGAAATGGCAGAAAACAGAGCACGAGCTGGGCAGGTACAAAGACCTGCTGATGAAAACAGAGGCCGAGCGCAGCGCCCTGGACGTGAAGCTCAAACACGCCCGCAACCAGGTGGATGTGGAGATCAAACGCAGGCAAAGAGCTGAAATGGACTGTGAGAAGCTGGTGAGTAATTCCTGTGTCACCCCTTGGCTTTGAGAGTGTGGAGACAAGGTGGTTAAACTGCACTGATCAATGGGAAATAGGGACTGGCAATCAGGGGGAGGCAAAAAGAAACCAGCAAGGGGTTGGTTTGGCTGCTCAGAGCAGCCCTTCAGCTTTGATCTGGGAAAGGAGAGTGGCTGCTCCTGGAGCTGAGCTGCCATTACCTGTCAGAACCACTTGCAGTCTATTGAGTTCTGAGAGCTTATCTCTGCTATCTCAAACACTTGAGAGGTCTGACAGTAATTAGCCACAGTTTATCCAGCTGCCCATGGTGTCTGTGTTCGCAGGAGCGGCAAATCCAGCTGATCCGGGAGCTGCTCATGTGTGATGCTTCAGGCAGCATCCAGCTCAGCGAGGAGCAGAGGTCTGTCCTTGCCTTCCTCAACAGGCCGAAGGTTTCTGTGGGGGGCAACAAAAGGTAGGAAAACCCAGCGTTTTGTGGGAAGTGTCAGGTATCAATCCAGCCTCTGTGCCACGTTCCGTGCCCTTGTCAACAGCTTTCCTTTTCGTTCCAGTCTGAAACACGACTCTTCTGAGTCACTGAGATGGTTCTGGAACCAGGGCTGACCCAGAGCCAAAGTGATACCAATTTCCTTCTAATTTTTGGATATTAGGCTGTCTACAATAGACGAATCCGGCTCGATTCTGTCAGACATCAGCTTCGACAAGACCGATGACTCACTGGTAATGTCACTCCACTGTTCTTGAGTCCTCCTCCCCTGGAGAGCCTGAGGGGAGGGAGCTGAACTCCAGACACCCTTTGTGTTTAGATAACTGGGGTATTCAGCTAGTTTGCATTTCCCTGGTGTGCTGAAACCCCTGGCCAGAGGTGTTTGTGTGGTATTTACCTTTACCCAGTGCTGTGTGTTTCCCCCAGGACTGGGATTCCTCGGTGGTGAAATCTGTCAGGCTGAAGAGGAGGGAGAAGCGGGTAAGTCCGATTGTTCCCTGGCAAATAGTTCCCATTGTTCACCCTGGCAGCCACAATGCCACCATCTGTCACCTCAGTTGCTCTCTTTTGTGTGTGTAGTTTTGTTGTCTTATTTTATTGCTTCTCCTCTCTTAGGTTGGGTTTCTTTTTTTATTGAGTTGAATTATAAAGCTGGCTAGGAAAATTACTTTAAAAAAGCAGCGTTTCTGAGTCCTCCTGATTCTTCATGGCAGCTTCAAGGTTGCCATGAAGGATGGGTGCTGCTGAAGGACTTGTCTGCACACACCAGAGGTTCATTAAGTGTCCAGTCCTTCTAATTATCCTGGACCAGTGTAACACCAAGTTAAACAGCATTCCTGCTTCCTAGACAAGAAGGTACTGTCTCTTTTCAGCGCTCTTCCAGGCAGTTCACTGAAGGCCCACCATGTCCTCAGAAGAAATCCAGGTCCATCAGCAGCACAGCAGACCAGGTATGGTGGTCCCAGCTGGGTTTGGGTGTTCCCAGCCTCCCTGTTTGCAGGGCCACTGGAAACTCCTGTGTCCTGTCACCATTCCTGTCACCAACAGCCTGTTTGTCACTACAGGCCAATGAATCCATAGTTGCAAAGACAACTCTGATGGTCCCCAACGATGGTGGCCCAATTGAAGCCATTTCTACCATCCAGACTGTGCCTTTTCCTCGCAGGAGCCGGAGGAAGAGCGGTAGGTGTCACATCTCTGCCTTGACCCTGGAACCAGAGGCTGTCCTGAGATGTTACCTACCCCCTGCCAGGACCTGCAAGCTGCTTATGGTTCACAATTCCCGTGCTTCTGGGGGCAGAGGGTGATTCCAGCGAGCCAACCTCCTCTTTTTGTGTCTTCCAGGTCCTTTGCAGGCTTGGAACAGCGAGTCCAGCATAGGCAGCAAGCAACTGGAACCCAAGTCGGACACTGATGGCTCCAGCACCCCCCAGCACAACGGGGGGGTCAGGCTGCATGACTTTGTCTCCAAAACGGTGGGTCTGCAGGCAGGAGGACCCTGGGAAAGCATCTCCTTCCCCCTAGAAAGGGGGGTGATAAGAGGCTGCCAGCTGTGCCAGGGGAAGTTTGGGTTGGATCTCAGGGAAAGGTTCTTCCCCCAGAGGGTGGTTGGCACTGCCCAGGCTCCCCAGGGCAGTGGGCACAGCCCCAAGGCTGCCAGAGCTGCAGGAGGGTTTGGATGATCCTCTCAGGGACAGGGTGGGATTGTTTGGGTGACTGTGCAGGGCCAGGGGTTGGACTTGAATCCTTGTTCCCTTCCAACTCAGGAGATTCTGGTTCTGTGATGATGTCTGAGGTCAATACGACCTGTTCCAGCTCCCTGCACAGCTCAGGGAACACATTACCCCGTTTAACTCCTGCTGAATTACCACACTGCACTAATCCCTCCCGTCTGGGTGCTCTGCATCACCAGGTTATCAAGCCAGAATCGTGTGTCCCATGTGGGAAGAGAGTGAAGTTTGGGAAGATCTCCCTGAAGTGCCGGGATTGCCGCGTGGTCGCTCACCCCGAGTGCCGCGACCGCTGCCCCCTTCCCT
This sequence comes from Pachyramphus minor, assembly GCA_013397135.1. NCBI lineage: Eukaryota > Metazoa > Chordata > Aves > Passeriformes > Tyrannidae > Pachyramphus > Pachyramphus minor. The sequence continues at coordinate 291,805 of VYXB01006631.1, forward strand.
GCATCCCGACCCTGGCAGGAACTCCGGTCAGGATTGGAGAGGTGGGTGTGGGTGGAATGGACACCACCACAAGCAGCTGATGTGGGCTTGGCTCTGGGGCTCTCTCAGCTCCACGGCTGCCTTCCCCTGTTGCTCAGAGCTGCACAGTAACGTGCAGAGGATGGTGATGCATCATTCCACGGGCAGGGAGGGGGTGTAGGGGTGTGATGGGAGGGGGGCGTTGAGTGGGGAAGGTGGCAGCTCCAGGCAGGCACTGCAGCCTCGTGCTGCTGGATGTGGTGTTGGGCTGATGAAGAAGAAACAATTCTTGTTTCCAAAGCTTAGATCTCGCTGTGAATCCCTCAGAGAGTATTTTCCGTGTCTTGATGACTGAATATCTCTTTTCTTATTTTGCCTTCTGCCTCTTAGGGGACCTTGATGGATTTTGTCCCTTCTACTCCTCCAATGATCCCTTCCATCATCGTGCACTGTGTTAATGAGATCGAGCAACGAGGGCTGCATGAGGTAAAAAGAAAATGAGGTGTGAAACGGTGCTAATGGAATGGGTTGTGGTGTTAGGGAAGCGAGTTTTTAACCCAAATATCCCTGATTTATGGTGTGGATCGTGGGTGACTGAGGGAGCAACAGCAGTGCTCAGGTGTGGAGAGGAGGTGGGGGTGGAAGAACATCAGTGCATCTCCTGCCTCTGAGCAAAGCTTTGTGCCGACAGACCGGCCTCTACCGCGTCTCTGGCTGCGACAAGACAGTGAGGGAGCTGAAGGAGAAGTTCCTCAGGGCCAAAAGCATCCCCCTGCTCAGCAAGGTGGACGATATCCACGCCATCTGCGGCCTCCTCAAGGACTTCCTGCGCAGCCTCAAGGAGCCCCTTCTCACCTTCCGGTTAAACAAGGCTTTCATGGAAGCTGCAGGTGAGGAATTGCTCTGGGATGTCTCCAGCTCCTTCCTCAGGCTTCCTCTGTGGGTGTAACCAGCAGGTCCTGGTGCTCTGGGGAGCCCTCCACAGAGTTCTGGGTGGGCAGGGTACAAAGCTGTTCCCATGGCATGGGGATTTCCTGGCTGCCTCGTTTCTCGGGGTAGCTGTGGCTGTGAGGGGAATTCTTTGGCTTCTTGGATCACTTTCTGAGGTCTAAATGTTAATTTTTGGGTTTTTTCCCCCCCTAGAAATCTCAGATGAGGATAACAGTGTTGCTGCTATGTACCAAGCGGTTGGAGAACTTCCCCAGGCCAACAGGGACACCTTGGCTTTCCTCATGGTCCACCTGCAGAGGTCTGTTGGGATGGGCAGGGGGGCTGGAACCAGGTGATCTTTGGGGTCCCTCCCAACCCAAACCACTCTGTGATTCTCAAAGGGGGATGTTGCTTTCCATAATTGTCCCTTGTGACCATAAAAATCTTCATTCTGTGAAAAAAACCCCCTCATTCAGAGGCTGAATTGTGCCTGGGCTGAGGGAGCTGTGTGATAAGTGAAGAGCCACATTCTTTCTCCTTTCCTTTTCACACAGGGTGGCTCAGAGCCCTGACACTAAAATGGACGTCTCCAACTTGGCCAAAGTCTTTGGCCCCACCATCGTCGCCCACGCGGTCCCTGATCCTGACCCCGTGACCCTCCTGCAGGACACCAAGAGGCAGCCCAAGGTGGGGGCAGCAGGGAAGGACCAGTTTGGGGGAATTCAGCCCGTTTAAAGAACCCAAAATTGCCAGAGGGAGCTGAGGTGGTGCTTGGCTGGTGCCAGAGCTGTGTGACACTGCAGAGGGACTTCCTAAAAGAGCATGGAATGGCAGGACAAGGGGGAATGGCTTCAAACTGCCAGAGGACAGGGTTAGATGGGATATTGGGGGGGGGAAAAGTCTTCCCTGGGAGGGTGGGGAGCCCTGGCACAGGGTGCCCAGAGAAGCTGTGGCTGCCCCACCCCTGGGAGTGTCCAAGGCCAGGCTGGAGCAGCCTGGGCTCAGTGGGAGGTGTCCATGCCCAGGGCAGGGGGTGGAATGAGGTGATCTTTAACCAACCCAAACCATCCCATGGTTGTGATCAGCAACTCACAGGTGTCTCTGTAGGTGGTGGAGCGACTTCTGCTGCTGCCCATGGACTACTGGAGCCAGCTGATGATGGTGGAGCAGGAAAACATTGACCCAGCACATGTGATTGAGAATGTCAATGCCTACTCCACCCCACAGACACCTGAGGTTCAAGGTAGCCCTGGGTCCTGCTCTGTTACTAAAAACAACCCTCAATCCAAGCTGCCTGGGAGGGTGTCAGAGCCAACCACTGCTTTGGGGAGGAAGAGGGAAAAGCCAAGTGTGCCAGGAGGTACCAGATCTGCCTGGTGTCTGTGACAGATGCTGGGGAATGTCTCGTGTTCCCTGCATGGCACTGAAAGCTTCAGCTGTGCCCACACTGCTCACTTTGGTGCCTCTCTTCTGGCAGTGAGCATCCTCGGGCCCCTCACCACCCCGGAGCAGAAGCTCTCCAAGACTCCATCCTCCAGCTCCCTGTCCCAGAGGGTCCGGTCCACCTTCAGCAAAACCACTCCCAGGTAAGTCAGGTGCTCAAGGAGGACTAAAAGTAGAGTTGTGGACCCAGCTGTGGGAGCAGAGCACTCCCTGCAGCAGTGCTGAGGCAGCAATAGCTGAGTGGTGGTCGATGAACACGTGGTTTGGGAGGTGGGTAAAACTTGGGCCAGTGTTCCCTGGGAAAGGGAGAGTCATGGACCTCTCCCCCAACTTCCAAACTGACTTATTTATTTCTCTTGACTTTAGGTTTGGGAGCAAAACCAAGTCAACAACCCAGCTTGGGCATCAGGGTAACTTCTTTGCCTCCCCTATGCTGAAGTGAAGACCTGGGAGCTCTGTCTCCTCCTGGCATTTGCACACCCACAAGTACAACAAGGGCAGGTGGTGTCTGTGACCCCCCCTGGCAGTTTTATGTACTAAGATGTTTTACCTTCTATCTTTCAGCTTAACTGAAATTCTCAATGGGATTTTATTGTGCAATGTATTTTTATTTTCTGATGCTGTGCTGGATGTAGAGTTGGTGAGCAGGATTTGCTCAGTGTTAATCATTAAAGCTCTAGAGGAACTGACACTTTCACTAAACCTGCCTTGCTCCCCACGTGGAGTGGAGCAGTCACACAACAAGCTCAAGCTGGTTGGGTTTTTTTAGGACTCCATGGGATGTTCTTGGCACAGCACTGCCTGAACTTTGTCAGAATTCCAGGCTTTCCATCAGCACAGGCTGCAGTTCCCACCTGGCTGGTTGTGCAGCTGGAATCCTGAGGATGGCAGTGTTGGATCAGTCTGGTGGGAAAAGCTTCTCCTTAATGAACCTCCCGAGGGGCTGAGGCTTCTCTAAGGGTTTCCTACACCTCCTTTACAAGAGGGAATTTTGTGGAGAACTGTGTAGGTGCAAACCCAGAGGGTTCCTGGGCAGCCTGGAGGAATTAGGGCTGGGGAGGGGGAGCAGGGGCTGCAGTGGGACTGGGACCTGCCCCAGTGCTGTGTGAAAACACCTGTGGAACACACAGAGGTTTCTAAAGTGACTGTTTTTATTGAGCTCTGGAAAACCCCTGACTGTGCAGTGCAGTAAATTCTCCATGACCCACAGCTCTGTTCTCTGGCTCTGTTTTTAACCTGTACTGTGCAGTTTTACCCCAGACAGGAGCTTGTGGTGCTGAGGGTCTGTGTCCTGAGGAGCTCCTGCCCCAGGGGCTGAGGGACAGTCTGTGGTCCTGAGTCCAGAGGGGGAAGGAGAACAACAGCTTTGCTCCCCAATATTGTGTCAGGAGGTGAAACAGCCTGGGGGGGGTGGGTGTGGTGGTCTGGGGTGTTTCTCTTTCCCCTGGAGGGTGAAGTTTCCTCCTGCCTCATTTTTGCACCCTTGCAGCAGGAGCGGGGCACTAAGGTGTGTTCTTTCCCAAATCCTGTGTCTTGGACACACTTGGTCCTTTCCTGGGGCATCATTCCTCCACCCACTAACTGATCTTTCTTTATCCACTTGATCAGGCAGCTTGGCCAGGTCTGTTTTGGCTCTGTAGTTCCTTGGCTGCTGGTGAACAGCCCTTTCCAAGCGGCTCATGGCTGAGCTTGCACCATCCTGACACCAGAATTAACCCCAGGAGAACCAGGGAGCCTTTCCAAGCCCAGCAGGGAAAGAAACGTTCCCTGGTTCCACCTGGAGGCACAGAAGTGAGGAGGGAGAGCACAGGATGGACCCAGGGCTATCAGCAACTCCTTGGGGATCCATTGCTGACCATCCAGGAACTGGGTTTTTTGGCAGGTGACAGGAACCAGTCCTGGAGGGCACAGAAAAAATACAGGTAGAACACAGGAGGAGACCCCTGGGATTGCAGCTCTGGGAGGAAAGACTCTCCAGGACAGACAGGAGAAGAAAATATGTTTTCTAAAAAAAAAAAAAAATAGCCTCAAGTGGACTCTAAACAGAGAAGGAAAAGAACCATCAGCCTTAGAATCCTCTTCCTCCCAGCAAAGAAGAAATGACCCATCCCTGTTTTCCCCCCTCAGGATGCTGATGAGTCACTGCAGCAGCCAAAGGGGGGAGGAGAATTTATCACTGGAGGAGTGGGGCAGATGCTTTCATCTTCTGTGTTTATTTTTTCCTATTACTGACAACCTTTAATAGAAAAAGAGTCATTTGGCCATGAGTTGTTAGCGCTGCTGGATGAACAATGAGTGATTGCTCTGCCTTGATTAGACTGAGGCATTAATCAGGCACCCAACAATGTCTGATTCTTGGATCCTCATGTCAGCACCTTCTCCCAGCGTCTCCCTGTGTATTTTTTTGGCTCACAGGAGCTCCAGGATGGGGCTGAGTGAGTTGGGGTTGGGGTGTTTTGTCTCCCTGGGCTTTGGGGGCAGAGCTGGGGGGGAGGAGAAGTTCCCAGCTCAAGTCCCCCAGGCCTCGGCAGCGGTTCTTGGCTCCTTCTCCTGCTAAAATTAGGGCTGGTTTGAGGTTCTGTGAAACAACTATTAATATCATACAAAGCTTGGATGGGAGTCAAAAATAACAGCAACCAAGCAAACTGCCAACCAGCAGCCAGAGGGGAAGTGCAGGCAAAGCTTGGTGCTGTGGGAGATAAACTGGGGGAAGGAAAAGCGAAGGAGCTGCGAAGAGAGGCCGAGAGGGGGGAAGAAAACATGACAAATGTTTTGTTGGTGGCTTGGAAACAGCCCTTGACTTCAAAACATCAAATGAAGCTGATCAAATCCTGAGCTGATTGAAAGGAAATCCTGGTTTATTGGCCCAGAAAAACACTTGTGTGTTGTAAAGTTCCTGCTAAGGAATGGGAAGGGCTCGCACCAGTTTGGGTCTTGAACCCCTGCAGGCCTCGGAAATGAATCCACTCCCCTTCCTCTGGAGTCTCCCACTGGGCAAGACTGTGCAGCTGAGCCTTGTTCCCATCTTCCAGGGTGATGATCTGGTGATAATCTGTGAGTGGAGACTTGACCTGGTCTGTAGGGACAAATAATCTTCATGAGACCAAATGACCAGGGCAGGGAACGCAAACAAGCGCCTAAAATTGAACACGGAGGAAGGTTCTTCCCAGCACAAAGGTGCCAGCAAAGAAAGCTCCTGCTGCCCCCATAGTTCCAAGGGTGACCCACCAACCCCCTCTGAAATGCAAAATTTCCACCCTTTCTTTCCTGCCTGGAGTGGGTGTTGTTTTCTTTCCTGAGCCCTGCACTGATATTCACCCCCCACTCCCAAAATTCAGCACGGACGAAGATTCCCCCCAGGCAAAAGGTGGCAGGACTGAAAGCTCTTGTTGCCCATGGGGTGCCCGGGGTGGCCCCCGACCTGCTACAGGGATGAAGAAGCTCCAATTCCTCTTTCTGGGGAAAAAGGGCTGTTGCTCCAGGGCCGGGTTCCAGCAGAGGGCAGAGGATCCCTGCAGATGACACACGGTGGGTCTTGCACTGCCCTTCCCTCCCCAGCCTGTGACCGGGAGCGATGCTTTTGCACCACTTTTACATTTCTGGCTTATTTTTTAACAGTGTTCCAATCCCCGCCCCCTCGATTTGGATGAAAAAAATCTATATTTGGAGAAGTGGCGGCTTCCCTGGGGTGTAAACAGGGAGGGGAACCCGAGCAGGACTTGAGAGAGCGTGTGCTGCCTGGGGAGGGCATTCACCCCCTCACAACGGAGCTGAGAGGGGCCCAAGAAACCTGGGGGAGTTTAAAATGAACAGGGAAATGTGTTTTTATATAAAACATGCCAAAACTGTGAACCCCACATTGTGCAAAAACAGCCTCTGCCTCACCTAAATATTTGTCCCTCCGTGTTTTCCAACGCTCTCCACGTGCAGCCTCTGTGCACCCCCTGGTTCTTCCTCCCCCAGCTGCCTGGTTCTGGGAATTGGATCCACTGATTCCTCTGGATAAAGGTGGTCTGGACGTTCTGCTTTGCTGATACTCGACCGTGGGGTGACATGGAACCACCAGAGATGGGATTTCTGCCGGGGGCTGACTCAGGGAGCTCTGTCTGGAGCTGACAGGGAAGAGCTGCACTCCAGACACTCCTGGTTCCCCCAAACCTCCCAGGGGATGCTTGTGAAGCTCTCCCACAACCCACAGCTGCTCAAGCAGAAAGAGCAGCTGTTAAGCCTTTCCAAAAACCTTAGGCTGGAACATCCTCCTGAGGTGCTTCTCTGCCCCGAATGAATCCACCTCCAAAAAAAAAACCACCACGAGGACCTGACTGTCTGTTTACAGCCTGGTGAGCCGAGGAGGTCACTGCAGGGGCTTGATCAGCAAGAGAAATAATCCCAGGGAGAAGGAGGCAGAAGATAGCGAGGGTTCAGTTAACTGCCCCCCACACCAGCCCTCAGCCTACGTGAGGCCCCAGCGCCCCACACGTGCTCAGGGTGTGCCTGGGAGACCCTCTGATACCAACGGCCTCCCCTGGCTCCTCAGGGAGGGCCCCTTATCTCCCAGAGCAAAGCCTTCCCTTCTATCAGCGCCCAGAGAGACACTCAACTGTCTCCCAACTGCTCTGATGGGGTGATAAACCCCGAGCCTGTGCTGCTCAGCCACGCTGGGAAGCTCCAGAGCACCGGGGGCTGATGTGGGGCAGGGAGAGCAGCAAAACCCCAGCCTGAGAGCTGGACAGGGAAAACAGTCCCTGGGTGTTTCTTTAACGACCTACAGCACCCAAAACACCCCAAAAAGGTGAGGCCAAGGTGCCAAGGGGTGGGATCTGTGAGTCTGTGACTGTGCCAGGGATGGGCACTGAGGACCAGCTGCCCTCCACCCCTCCTGTGGGTCCCCCCAGGGCCTCCCCATGCCCTGGCTGAATGCTGCTCTGTTGTGTCCTGAGGGAGAAAAAGGGTTAAAAAACAAACTGGAGCAATTTTTCGGAGGGTGGGAAGAGCTGGGGTCGAAGGGCAAAATGTTCCCGGAGGGGACCTGTGGAGTCACCACACAGGTGAGGAGGAACCAAAACCCTGAGATGAAAATGAACCCTGCTCAGGTTCACCCAGATTTTAAATCTGGCAGCTGGGACAATCTTCCAGCAATCCTCTGGTTTTTGGGGTTTTTTTTTTACAGGGATGAAGAATTGGGGATGTTACTCTGGGAAAGGCTGGGGGGTGATGCCTGGGGTCCCTCAGCAGCTGAGATGGTGCAGGATATGCTGTCAGAGGCAGCATCCCAACTGGTATCCCACTGAAAACTCCTTGCTGGTCCCATTCCCAGTGCTGGAAGCACGAGGATCCCCCGTGTCCCCCACACAAGTGGTGCAGGGACAGAGAAAAGCACTAATGAAGAGCCTTTTTTTTTTTAATGACGTGGTGTTTTTTCAATCCCTCCATCACACAGGGGTTTTCTCCCTTTTGCAGGGCAGGAACAGCTCCAGCTGCTCGTTTTAGGAGGGGGATCTGGGCTCTGGAAAGGGGCAGAGGCTCTTTCACAGCAAAGAAAAGCTCAGGGACAGTGGGATCTGTTGGGAATGGTCCAGGCTGCCCGAGCACCTGAGCCTTGGCAGGAGACTTCACAGAGCCTGGTGCTGATCAGCTGCTGAGCAGGGAAGTCCTGCCAGCCTCAGGCACGGAGAACTCTGCAGAGAGTGTGGAAAAAAGGCGGAGGATGAACAGAAACCCCTCACTCAGCACTTCGGGGACGCTGGGCCCGTTTCCCCCTCTGCAATCGTCCCTTCCCCAGGCAGCTTCACCTCCCCTGGTTTGCAGAGGTCTGAGGACTCCAACAAATCTGCAAAACTAGATACTTCCCCTGCCCAACCCACTCTTCCTTCAGCCCTTATCTGCCCTTACCTGTCTCCACTAGGTCGCTTTAAAAGTCCCAGACACTTCCTTCCTTTGTTTGCCTTGGCCTGAAAGGGAAATGTCTTGTGTGTCAAAGGTTTAGTGCAGATTCCTGTCCAACCTCTTTACTACCCCTGGCCTCAGTAAATCAAACTTCTTCTCCCCACTGGGGGTTTGCACAGAGAATCAGACTCTCTGCCCACGTTCTCCCTCTCCTGCCTCCACGTGGGATCGAGATGGGAGCATCAAAACAAGGGGTTAAATCCCTCCTGGCTCCTGCAAACTGGGGGTGGGAAAGAGGTGCTGGGTTTGAAATGAATTTGCCCAGAGCCAGAGTTTCTTGAGGGCTGTGCCACTGTCCCAGCTCTCCTTTCTCTGTAGGAAAATCCTCTGGGACTCGAAGCAGGACACAGGGAGCCCTGGACAAAGGGGTGGGCAGGAGGCACAGCCTTGGTGAGCTTTGCCTGGGCTGAACTGAGGAAGAATTTCCTCATGGAAAGGGTGGTTGGGCAGTGGAAGGGGCTGCCCAGGGAGGTTTGGAGACTCCACCCCTGGAGGTGCCCAAGGAAGGCCTGGCCCTGGCACTCAGTGCTCTGGGCTGGGGACAAGGTGGGGAAGGGGCACAGGGTGGGCTCTGTGTGATCCTGGAGGGCTTTTCCAGCCCTGGATCCTGGGATTTTGTGACTGCAGTACCCTTTCCCCAGGGACACTGGCATCTCCTGTCACCCTGGGAGAGGGAGGAATGTCATGAGCCCGGGACACGTCTCCCCTCTGCCTCCCAGCCCCGTGTTTTGCTGAGGAGCAGAACCAGGGCCGGGCGGTTCAGCAGCAGCAGGTGCATCCCCAGAGCAGGTTTTGGGGCTCGGGGAGGGCTGGGCTGACTCACCACAACCCGACCACGCAGGCAGCACTTCGGTTGGGAGCTCCTTCCCCTGCAGATGAGCACCTTGATGTGAGATCTGAGCTCCCCCTCTCCTCCTCCTCCTCCTCCTCCCTGGCTCAGCCTGGCAGCAGCACCTGCCTGTGGGGGGAACCTGGTGCCAGCAGCTGCCAAAACCACAGCCTGGGTGAAGCCACCCCCCTCTCCCTCCCTGTGCTGCATCAAAACAAACCAAACCGGGCTGTTCTCACCCCAAACTCCCCGGGGCAAACAGGAAGCTGGGGACGAGGGAGGAACATCCCCCAGGCACACCTGCATGGAGAGGGTGTTTGCAGGCAAACACAAGGGTTTACCTGGCCAGCTGATGCCCTGGCACGTGGATCTGAGGCAGGGGGTGAGCTGAGCACTGGCACTGCCCTCCCAGAGCTCTGTCCCGACCTTAAACTGCGGCTGCAGCTGCCGGAGCTGCCGTTGGGGCCAGGGAGGGAAAGTGGTGAGGAGCCAGGAGATTGGAGGCCAGGTGTGGGTCCCCTCCGTGCCAGTGCCACGCTGCCTGGCACCAGGGCTTCAGAGGAAGCCACACTCCCCTGGGGAGGGAAGGTCTTTCCTCCCCCACGTTGCTCCTTCCACCTCTGGACTCCTCGGGGAGAGTGGGATAATCACGGAGTGGTTTGGGTTGGAGGGACTTGGAGATCATCTCATTCCACCTCCCTGCCAAGGCCAGAGGCACCTTCCACCAGGCCAGGGTGCCCCAAACCCCATTGTCTCGCCTGGTTTATCCCTCTTTGGCAGCTCCAAGATGAACCAGAACAAGGAACAGCAGCTCCTTGTGCTGCCCTGTGCCACGGCCGGAGAGGGCGGGAGGGGACCGTGACCTCAGCAAGGCCCCTCTGTGCCTCTCCACCTCTGTCTTTCCACACTGGTCCTTCCCTCCCCTCCCCTTCCCACACCTGTGTGTGTTCAGAGTGTTTCACCACCGCTGCTTCCAAGCTCCTCGTTCCTGAAGTTCCCAGAACCAGCCCTGGAGGTTCGGAAATTTCGGGGTTGGGAAATTTCTCCTGCATTTTCCTGCAAGTTCTGAAGTCAGGCCTCCCTGCAGGACATCTCATCCCTCCTCTTCACAGCTGCTTCTCATTTCCCAGCCATCCACAGTCTTCCTGTTTTGTTGGATTTGTATTTTTTTTTCAATCATTTTTTTTCAATCATTTTTTTGGGGTGGTTTTGGGGGGGGTGTGTTTAGCAGCTGCACACAATTCTCCCTGCTCCCATCACTATATTTAGCCTCAGACAGGCCAAACAAACGAGCAGGGCTGGGGTTAATAAACACAAAATGGAGTTCAGCTGTCTCTGAACTGTGATTTACTGGGACCAGGGCCAGGCAGGATCCTCCTCACGCCCTCGCTGTGGAATCGTCCACCAGGGACCGACCTCTCCAAACGGGGAGAAATCACTTAAAATGCCTTTTCTCCAGCTCAGGCTCGAGGTGTGAGGTGGCTCAAGAGCATCTGCTGGTGGGAGAGGCCTCCAGGGAGGTGCTGCTGTGGTGTGGGGGGACCCTGTGGACGTGGGTGATGCCTCCTCCAGCCCTGAGCCAGGAGAAGGGGAGGGTTTAACCCAGGAGGGATCCGTGTCAGGGTCACCCTCAGTCCATCACTGTGTCCCTCTGGGAAGGGCTCTGGGGCCGTGGGTGTCTCAGGTGGCCCAGGATGTTCTCAGTGTTTGCCCCCTTTGCTGAGGGGCTGGAGCCTCCCCGTGCTGGCAGCTGCTCCACCTTTGGAACACAAAGCTTTCCTTTAATCTTTCGCCCTCTCTCTCCCTCCTGGGAGACTTTGGCCATCCCAATTAGCCAGGCTTGCCTCACTTCCTCAGACATGGAAACTCTCTTTGTGAGGCAGGGCAGTGTCTCTTATCTCCCCGTGGCCTCTGAGCAGCTCTGCTTTTTGGCAGTTCCTGCCTGTCCTTACACCTCACGTGCAAAACAACCCAAATATCCAAGTAGGGAAAAGTTTGTGGCTCCCTATCCAGCCCTGGAGCAGCAGTGACCCTGTCCTGGGCACTCAGTTCTGCCTGGTTCACTGCCAGGCTCTCCCCTGAGCACATCTTGCCCACAGCCATCGCTTTTCCCCCCGGGATCCTTCCCTGGGATCTTTATTTCCCCCTTTCTCCCCCTGTTTCAGGATATCAGGTTCTCTTCTCTGAGAACAGAGGTAGAAAAATCCCAAAAACAGGGTATTGGGGTTTTTTTGACCTGGGGGGTTCTCCAGAAGTGGCATCACCTGGTTCTTTTTGGAGGTGGGAGAAGGATGAGCACATTCCCTGTTCTCCACTGCTGCTGTTCCCGTTGGCATTGGAGGATAATCAGTGCTTGGGCAGCTTGGCTGTGACCCTCCAACCCAGGGCTCTGCTCTGGGGAGGCTTCGTGTGCTCCAGGGCAGCTCCAGGGGAAGGGGTGGAGTCCATCCCTTTGGAAGGCTCCCGGGAGGATTCTCCTGGATGCTGGAGGTTTTCCTTCCCTGGGACAGAGGCAGAACCCAAAACCAGGAGTCCCACACTTTGGAAGGGACACTCAGAGTGAGGCAGGGAGAACATCACTGTCCTCCTCCTGGGGCTGAACCCTGAGGACAAGGTCCCTTCAGGTGGGAACAAGCCACCACCCCTGGGAGGGTTTGGGGGTGGGAATTCCAGGTGGAAGGAGCCGCCTCCTCAAGGAGAGCCCCTCCACTCTCCCCCACTCTCCCTGTCCTCAGGAGCTCCCCCAGCACCAGGTTCTGCTCCCACCACCAGAGTGAGACTCTCGGGGCTGCAGAACCTCCGTGGTGCCCCCAGTTCCCATCAGCTCCAGGGGCTGATGCTCCTCCTGCATCCCACATGTGCGAGTCCAGAGGAGACGCTGCCGGAGAAACCCGGGAGATGTTGGGCCCGGGGCGTCCCCTTGGGTGGAAGTTCCCATCCTGGGACAAACCTAAGGACTGTCAGAGGAGCCAACAGCACTTTAGTGCCCCCAGAATCCCAAAGTTTGTGTCTGGGAAGTTGTGCTTCCGCAGCTGAGCTGTGCCCGGGGGTGGGTTTGGAGCAGCCCCTGCCCGTGGCTGGGGTGGGAACAAGATGAGCTTTATGGTCCCTTCCAACCAGAATTCCCAGTGTGTCTGCTCACTTTGGTTTCTCTCTGCCCCCCCTTTCCCACCTGCTCTCTCAGGTTGCCCTTTCCCTGGATTCTCAGTTTCCCTTTCCCTCGGGACAGGGAGCGCTGGGTTAATGCCCCATCCCCGGCTCTCAGCCCCACAAAGCCGCTTCACCCTCTCCAGGATAGAGGAAAAAAAAACCCAAAAAAACAAAAGGAAGAAGAGGAAGACGCGAATTCTGTGCCGGTGGCACTTTCTGCCGGGGCCAACAACCAAAAGTTTTGCGAGCTGGACGCTCTGGATGCCGCATTCCAGCTTGGTAACATTTCGGTAACACATTGCAAACGTTTGACTCATAGAAACTTGGACGGCTGCAGCCGGGGGAGGGGGAAGAGCGTCACATTCCCATTCCCGGGCAGGGTTTGGAGGTCGGATTTTTTTTTTATTATTTTTATTTTTTTTTATTTTTATTTTTTTTTAAAGAACTGAAATTTCTCTCTGTTTAACGGGAGGGGGGGAAAAACAAGTGTTTGAGGCTGAGGGCGCTCGCATTGTGTCCGGGAGTGAGGGGCTGGTGGGGGAGGGCTCTGCTGCCGAGGGAGGGACCCGGGGCCGCTGAACTCGCTTTTCTTCTGCAAGTTTGGTGTTTGTTTTTTTTTCTTTTTTTCTTTTTCTTTTTTTTTTTTTTTTTTTCTCCCTCTGTGTTCCCAGGGCAGGGTTGGCTTTCTAGGTTTGTTAAAGCATTTCCTTCCATTGTCATTCTATACGGCCTCTGGGCCCTTCGCTCAGTCCCTCCCCTTTCGCCGTCCCCTCTCTCTCTCTCTCTCTCTCTCTCTCCTCTCTCTTCCTGAACTTCAGTGAATCTCGAGATATAAAGAAAGCAGCTGCCTCCCTCAAGCACAGCTCGGACAATGAGACCTCCTCTGCCAGGGCTTTAACTCCTCTGGATGCAGGGACAAAGCCAGGGTGAGTATCCCGCCCGTGGCTCTTCCCGTGCCCGTTCCCGGGGGGTTCTCGGGGCAGCGCCGGCTCCTTTCCTTCCCTCCCGAGGGACCAGAGAGCACCCGAGGGGATGCTGCGAGCCTAAAACCTGCCCCAACCCCACCAAAGTGCCGGCGCTGTCCCCGCCCGGGGCGGACGGAGGCTTTGCCCCCCAGCGCCCCTGGATTTTGGGGGCAAAACCTGGCTCTGGGCGGGGTGGGAGGAATCCTGAGCTCGAAGGCAAAGGAAAAACAAATATGATGCAACCAGGCGTGACCGAGCCGGGCCGTGCGAGGGGAGGGGAGGGAGATTCCCCCGGGGCTCGGGGGATGCTGAGAGAGGAGCTGGGGAAGGAGCCGGGACGGGGGTGGGAGATGCCTCCAGGATCCAGAGGTGCTTGGGCTGGGTGAGGGTGCGAAAGGAGCATCCCCTGGGGGTGCAGGGGGCGGGCAGTGGCTCCGGGGGTGTCGTGGAGCGTTATCGGGGTCCGAGTGACCCGTTCAGATTGTTCCCTGCACAAAAAGCAGGAGGGGGGGATGTGCGACCCCTCAGCAGCACCAGGGTGCAAATTGAATTGAGGGAGAACTCGGGGCGAGTGACGAAGCTGCTCCCAAACCTGCACCTCCCCAGGTCCTGATCCCACTCTCACCCTGCCAGGACACCACGACCGAGGCACAGACCGTGGTGTGGTGGTGGCATCAAACACCCCACGAGGCTTCCCTGCCCCACTGGGGTGACCCCCAGGATGAGGAGTTGGTTTCCTGCCTCTCAGGACAGCCCAGGTGCTGTCACCCAGTGCCCCCCACATCTCAGCACCCCCCTCTTTGAGCTCCTCATCCACCTCCAGCGCCTGTGACAAAACGGGATCCACGGGATCTTGGGCCTCCTGAACAGGGATTGATCATGAAAGGCATGAAAAGGACACTTTTATTGCTCATCAGGGCATTACTGAGGCTGCCTGGGGCCCTGGGCAGGTTCAGGGAGCTGGTGGAGCACAGAACATCCCCCTGTGACACTGAAACTGTTCAAAGCACGGCTGGAAGTTCTCTCAGAGAGCTGCAGGGTCACCCAGAGAGCCCCTGCAGTCTCTCGTGTGGAGACTCAGGGCGGGATCCACAGAGTTTTGAGTCTTTCTCTCCCTAAAATCCCCGCCCTGGTGTAGTTGGAGCGTTTTCCCTCCGTCCCAGCTGTGTTTGTTTGCGTCGTTCGCTCTTAATCTCTGCTAAATCCAGCGATTTTGGGCAGCTCTGGAATCCCTGGTGGTGGGTGGGGATGGGCTGGGAGTGGCCACCGGGGGGAGATGGACGTGAACCCCAGGGAGGAACAGATCCCGTATCTGGGAAAACGCCACTCAAACCTTAAATCCCAGCGACTGAGTTGCAGGAATTGGGTAAAAAATCAGTTTTTAAAAGCAGCAGAGTGAGGGGGGGGGTGTGAAAGGAGCATCCCAGGCTGGACACTGAGCAGATCTGCAGCCAGAGGGGAGACCCCAGGGCTGTGCTGCTCCTGCTGGGGGGGTGTTCATCCAGCTGACTCGTGTTTGCTTGAATTTAAATGAAACCCTCAGATTTCACGGAGCTTTCCCGGGGGGAAAGGTTTGTGTTCCCTCGGTTTTCAGGAGGGGATGAGAACTTCACTGCCCCTCAAAGTGCCCACAGCCTTCCCCCACAAACCCCCCCAGCAGCCTCCAGGAGCTCATCCCTGCTCCTGGCCCCCCCCCCCCACGAGGAGAGGGGCCAGGATTTCCATGGCAGCAATCAACTTTCCAGGGATGTTGCCTGGATTTTCCAGCAAGGGGTGGAACAGCTTCAGCAACGCTTTTATATCTGCGGTGGGAAGGACCAGGCATTGTCTGAAAAGGCGCAGGTGGGAGTGTTGAGAGGTCAAACAGCCCCAGAGGCCGTTCCTGCAGCACAGGAGATCCGTATCCCACCCTGTCCCGGTGCCTGGAGCTCGGGAATTGCCGCTGCTGCGTCGCCCCATCCCTGGGAACCTCCCTCAAGGTCCCAACCTGAGGGAGCCCCTGGGCACCCTGATGGATTTTGGCACTCCCTGTCCTGGCTCTCTGTCCCCAACCCCTCGGTGCAGCTGAGCTTGGGGTCACACGTGGGGGAGGGAAACGGGGACAAAGCGCCTGGAAATGGCCACGGGGACCAGAAAACTGGGAGTCAAACACCCCCTGGGGTGCACAGGGACAGGGGAGTGCCCAGCTGTGAGCTCAGCAGCTGGAATCCACGGTCCTGGAGGCCTCTTCCCACCTCGGGGATTCCAGGACCTCATTTCCAGAGGTGTCTCTCCCAGACAAACCCCCCCAGGCACTGTGGGAAGATGCACTTTAAATATGTATTAATATGAACTGGGCCTGCCTTGATCCATCAGGGAGTTTAATTCAAGGCAAATAAAACCAGGCAGCAGCCAGAACACCGGGAGAAAGGTGGAATTTATTTTCCCCAGGTGGATGAGGCAGAAAAAACTCCTGTGGGAGCTGCAGGAGTTCAGTGGTGGCTGCACCTGACGGTTCCAACACCACCAGCAAAGTGCTCAGCTCGTGTGTGGTGGCCACACACATTTCCCCCCAGCTCCCCTCCTTGGAATTGGCTGGCCAGGACCTTGCAGGGCTGTTGGGGACTCTGGAATAGTTATTCCCTCGCTCCGGACTTGGATCGGCTTCGCTGTTGTTTTGGCATCTTTCGAGTGCAAAATGCACTTGAGGAGAAAAAGAGAAGTCCTTGTGCTGTGTCTGTAAAACCCATCCTGGGGAAAACCTGCAGCAGGGAGAGCCAGGATCTGAGGGGCTGCACTTGCACCCCCTGGAATTGAGTTTGGAGCAGGAGGAGACGGAGCCTCCCCGAGGTCCCGCCGGTGCTGCCAGGCCGTGGCTCCTGCTGCTGCCCAGCAGGCTGGGAGACAGGGAATGCTGTGGCTCAGCCTGGTTTAGCTTCATTTTTCCACGTCCTCCTGCTCCTCCTGTCACCTCCTGCCTCCTTTGTTCTCGGACCGGGTTTCTCAGCGCGTCGTGGGTCACGCTCGGGGGGTCAGGGAGAAGCTCTGCCTTCCAAGCACAGTCCCAGCACAGCCCTGGCTCCTTTCTTGCTTCCCTTCTTTCTTTCTGTGCTCCCTTTTCACACTGGGAGAGCAGTTTTTCCAGCCAGCCTGGCTTTGGAGAAGCCCAGGGCACTGGACATGGGCTGAATGTGCAATGCCGGGGCTTCGGCGCTCGGCCGGGAGGATCCCGGGCTGGAGGGACAGATCCTGGAATGGAGGGACAGATCCTGGAATGGAGGGACAGATCCTGGAATGGAGGGACAGATCCCAGTCTGGAGGGACAGATCCTGGAATGGGAGGGACAGATCCCAGTCTGGAGGGAGAGATCCCGGGCTGGAGGAGAGATCCTGGGCTGGAGGGAGAGATCCCAGTCTGGAGGGACAGATCCCAGTCTGGAGGGACAGATGGAGCCCAGGCTGGAGGACCTGTCCCCAGGCAGAGGCTCACAGGGGAGGGAAGGACTCATCTGGGGACAAAAAAACATCTTTACAGGGAGTAAAGGCTTTGCAGAGCTGGAGAGAGTCGGAGACATCCTGAGGCTTCAGGTTTGGGGCAGAACCATTTCCTTCATTCCCTTCCTCCCTCTCCTTTAAATCTCCCTGAAATCTGATGAGTGGCACACGTTCACCTCTGCTCATTCACCTGTTTTTAACCCTGGCAAACGCAGCAGCAGAGGCTGCTCCCAGCCCTGACAGCCCACACTGGGACGGGCAGGACCTGCCTGGTGATTCCTGCTGCCTTCCCAGACCAATCTCTTCGCTGGGCTTTGTCCAGACAAAAGGTTTTCAGCGAGCTGGAAAAGCACCACGAGGTTCCTGGATGTTTCCCAGCCTTCAGCATCCTCTGGCTGCTTTTTTTTTTGGAGGTGAAAACCTGAAATTGCGAGAAGCTCGAGGTCGTGTTGCTGTGGGTTGATCACCCAGGAATGACTCCCGGCCCGGGGGGGATCCTGCTCTGCTCAGGTGTCATAAGCAAAGATCCCTCTTCCCATTCCCTGAATCCATCAGGTTTAAGGCACTGGGACAAACCAGCACCTGATTCCTGCAGCGGAGCAGAAAGGAAACGTTCCCCTTGCAGTGAAACCAAATCTCAAACCAGAAGTGAGACAGAACAGAGACCAGACGCAGCGGCCTGGCCCAAATCCACGCGAGGCCGTGGGAACCCGAGCGGGCCCGGGGCAGGAGGGAGGTGCCAGTGGACACTCAAACAGCCCCCAGGGCCCAGGGGGGTGAACTCAGCTCCCCTCCCCTCCAGAGGGTCAGGGGGACTCCGAGCTGCTGCCCCTGTAAAACCTTCTCAGAGCTGCGGTGCCCGAGCGGGAGTTTCTTTAGGGTGAAACCAGGGAGAGAGGATCCTGCCTTCCCTGGGGCTGAGCTGGGACACAGCCCCAAATCTTGGCTCTGCCCCTTCCCCAGGGAGACTCTGGGGTGTCCCGGGGTCACCCCTGGCCCATCCCTGGGCTGGCATCGCTCCAGGAGGTGCCTGATCCCTCCTTCTCTCCCCGGGAGAAGGCAGAGCCTGAAGGGCCTTTCCAAGGCCTCTTATTTTTGGACGCCTTCCCCTCCGTGGCTGGAGCCGGCCCAGGCTGGAGCTGTTGAAGTTTTCGGCCCTTTGTTTGTTTAATTGAAGTGCTGTTTGTTTTTGATCACGGGCATGAGATAGGAGCTTCCTCTGCAGGCAGGAAGCAGTGATTTCCTGTTGGCTCCCTCGGCCAACTCTCACTGCGCAGGAAACCTCGCTCTGCTGAGTGGTCACTTTTTGTGCAGCTCTTCTAGGGGGTTTCTCCTGGGGTTGTTTTGGTTTTTTCTCTCTCTTTTTTCTTTTTTTTTCCCCCCCTCTTTTTCCTTTTTCCCCCCTCTCCAAGCATTGGGTCCCCAGGGGAAGGATGTGGGGTTTGGGGGATGCTGTTTGCTGATAAACGGGAATGTTTCTCTTTTGGTTGAATCCAATGTTTTGGTTCTGTCGATGTTCTCGGGGTGAAATTTCCCTCCTGGTTTTGTTGTTTCACGGGACATTATTTCCTCTGCTGCCAAGGAAGGTGTGTTTGCCCCAGGTCCTTTAAACCCCTCGCCTGGTGCCACGTAAAGACTCGACACAGGAGCAAGGGGTTAAACCAGACCTGGGTCAAACCAGACTTGGATCAAACCAGACCTGGATTAAAACAGACCTGGATCAAACCAGGCCTGGATCAAACCAGGCCTGGATCAAACCAGACCTGGATTAAACCAGGCCTGGATCAAACCAGACCTGGATCAAACCAGGCCTAGATTAAACCACACCTGGATCAAACCAGACCTGGATCAAACCAGGTCTGGATCAAACCAGACCTGGATCAAACCAGGCCTGGATTAAACCCCGCAGCTTTACCTGTTTGGTTTCTTGCTGTGCCAGGAGGGTCTTTGGGCAGAACTGGGATTGTTCAGCCTGGAGAAGGGAAGGCTCTGGGGTGACCTCACTGTGCCCTTCCAGGACCTGAAGGGAACCTGCAGGAAAGATGGAGAGGGACTATTTCCAAGGGCCTGGAGTGGCAGGACAAGGGGGGATGGCTTCAGACTGACAGGGGACAGGGGTAGGGGGGGTATTGGGAAGGAATTCCTCNAGGGTTAGGTGGGATATTGGGAAGGAATTCCTCCCTGGGAGGGTGGGGAGCCCTGGCACAGGTTGCCCAGAGATGCTGTGGCTGCCCCATCCCTGGGAGTGTCCCAGGGCAGGTTGGATCAGCCTGGGAGAGTGGAAGGTGTGGAATGAGATGATCTTTAAGGTTCCCCTCCACCCACGTGTCCGGGTCAGTCCCACAAACCATCACGGGTGGGATTTGACGTTTCCCACCCGTGCAGGAGTTTCTGGGTGGAAAAGAGCTGCTGGAGCTCCCCCGTCCCATCCCAGGCGGGTGGAGCCGCAGCTCCGGGATGGTTTTTCTCCGCCGGTTCATCCCGGGAGCCTCCTGGAGCCGCCCCATCCAGGCTTTCCCTCCGCTCCCGGAGGGGAAGAGCTGCGGTGTCAGGCGGCTCCGGCCCCGGGGAGCGCGGACAGACAGACGGACACGGAGCCGGGAGCAGCAGATGCGCCGCAGAGGCGCCCGAGGTTTTAATTATCTGCGTGTTGTTAATTATCCGCCTGTTGTAAAGCGGCTGCCCCGCGTTGGGGGGGGGTTGGAATCGGGAAGAAGAAGCGGCTGCAGGAACAAAGGTGGGAGGGAAGCGGCCGGGAAAGGGGGGGAGAGGAGCAGCTCCCGACCCCCGAGGGACGGCGAGGGAGGGATTAACCCCGCGGATGCCCCGGGAAGGAGGGGATGGCGGAGGAGATGCTGCGGGGTTTTAGCGCGGGGGATGAAGCGCCGAGGGCTGCGCGGAGGGATGGGAGCTGCAGGAGGAGGAGGAGGAGGAGGAGGAGGAAGGAGAGGAGAGGGCAGGATGGTCTCGCTCCAACCCCGGCGCAGTTCGGAGCCATCCAAGGAAAACTTCTCCAGCCCTCAGCA